>SNQJ01S0044885.1:75925-93665 GCA_010110895.2 Picea sitchensis
TGCCACCTAGCTGAGTTAACTAGTCAACTAGTCTTCAGTTAACTGACTGAAAAAAGAGTAGTGAGTTGGTGATGATCCCAATGTTGCATGGTGACAAAACCAATGCAACATCTAAACTCAAATCAACTAGTCAAACAAAAGTGTCAACTGAAAGAGAATATTCTCCAGGTGGAATATTCTCCCCTAAAATATAGGAGACTGGATAATGACTAATTATGACTAATAAACAAGGAATAACCTTAGGAAAAATAAATCCTTGGTGTGTGTGACGTAACTCCAACAAAAAATTCTTCCAAGACTACCAAGGAGATGATCCAGGTGGATATCGGTGGCCACCCACCTTTTCCAACTGGCTCAAAACAACTTTCTGGTAATTTTGGCAATTTACTATTTTTAGCAAGTTTTAACTTCCGGGGCCATTTTGAGGGCCTAAATGAAGGTTTTTTGGGATCAAGGTTCTCAATGATAGCCAAAGGCATGATTGAGCCCTCAAAATGAATCTCCTAGATGATACATTTCCAACGAGCTATCGTACGCCTAAAACGGAGATCGTATGCAAAAGTTACGACCCCAGGAAGTTGATGTACTAACTTACCCAAACAGGGCCCACATGACTTTTGGCGCTTCATCTCCTAGGGTTAGGTTTTTGGATGTACAGGACTTTTGGAATTCTCGTTTATTGTAAAAAGGTCTTCAGATCCTCATTGTAATGATCTTCTTGCAAATGCGAGTAGCCATCACATCTCTTCTCAGAGATAAGCTGCCACCATTCTAGCAAGTCTTTCACTTTGTATTTTTACAGTCTCTGTACATTTCTTTGATTAATAGAAATAATGTATTACTATATATCTGTGTTTATGGTTGCATCTCTAATACATTTATGTTATATTATTGAATATTTGCAATATCTCTGTGCATTTCTTTATTGTATTCCCGCTCTCATTTCATGCCGAAAATAATCCGGATCAGGAGAGCCTGACGATATGATAAGGATAATTCAACAGCTGGTAGAAGTGCAACAGACTAGGGAGAAACTAATAGACAGAGCATATGACCATTAGCAGAAGATCAAGTAGGATTTTGACAAGAAGGTAAACAAAGAGGATTTCCAACTGGGAGATCTGGTACTCAAATGGGATGCACTGAGGTAAGATAAAGGCAAGCACGGTAAGTTTGAGGCCTTATGGGTCGGCCCCTTCAAAATTTCCGAGGTTTTTTCAAATAACACTTACAAACTGCAGGATTTGGAGGATGCCAAGGTTTTCGATAGCCCTGTAAATGGGCATTTACTGAAGAAATGTTTTGTTTAAATCCATTACTGGCTTCCCGTGACATTGTAAATATATTTTTCCTTTTATTTTAGTTTTTTGTAAATGACTCCATAGCCCAATACTAAGGCAATGAAGCTACATAAAGGAGTTCTTAGAGCCTCATAGGGAGGTCTCTATCCCCCATGGAGCCTATATGTTAACACCAGATTTTGACCGAGTCTTATAAGTTCATGTTTTCTACCTAAGTCTAATTTTTTTCCCTGTCTCTATCCTTTTCGCAAGGCCAAGTCTTGAGGTTTCTTTTTACCCTTCTACCGACGAAGTCATTTTCTATTTGACCTTGTTCGATTGGGTGCCCTGGTCTCCCTGATTTTTCAATTTCATAGCCAGACGTCCAAATATTTGATCTTATAGGCCGCATCCATGAACACAAAATACATCTTTCATAGAAGTCCTTTTCGATCTTAAAATACAAGAAAGTAGACAAGCTTATCTTCCAACAACAGAGATCCATCAGGAAAAATAGATTGACGACCATCAGGCGATCAAAATCTTAGAGTTGCATAAATTTTATCATCATATGGAGGCCCGAAATCATGAGGCCAATCCTAGCTGTTGATCCTGGGAAAGATACGTGGCGCAAGATTAAGCATTTCATGGTTTCGCGAGATGGAGCAGTCAAAAGATAGAGTCATGAGAACTCGCGAAATGCAAAATCGTGAAAAGATTGCCGTCATTGATCAAAGGAGAGAGTTGGACCATTGGATCATATTTTCGCGATTTCATGAGTTGGGAAAGTAAGAGGGTAGAGTCTTGATGCATGGGTTGAAGGTAGGTGTTGGCACAAGCATTTTACTCATTGCCTACGTAGGTTCTTACCTTCTATTTTCAATACCTCATCCTCCAGAGACGCAACTTATACTATCTTTGACATTCTCCCAAACAATGGCACCAAAATGTTGGGCTCTAAAGATGTCCTAAAAACAACCTTAATCTGACATTAATTTATTAACCGAGGATTCATCTTTTCTTTCAAGAATATCATCAAAGTCTATGCAGATAGTTGTAGAGGTTAAAATCGTGTAGCTAAAGAAAATATGAGTTTATCAACAATTACATTCCTCACACATTAATTAAAACTCTGAAACTAAGAACTTACTCAACAGAATTGTAATCTGATCACTAACATAATGTGAATCAAAGACACTTAATTAATTTGTTGAATTCATCTAACTAAGAAACAATAATCTAATCTGTGAAAACACTTAATGAATCAATCTATCAACGATTATTTAACCTACTAGAAAGGAAACAACGAATTACTCTAAAATTAAGAAGGAACATGTTGTTGGGTAAATCTCCCCTACGGACTAGCATTAAGGGTTTTAATCATTCATGCAGAAATTGACCATTTAAAAGGCCTCTACTTTTTTCCTATTCTCCCCACACAAAACCCCACATTCATGTAATACAAAGGTGTAAGCAAGATTTGGTAACTCTACCTCAATTGCTTCGTTCAATGTCGATCCCTTTGCTTTCACTCGCTCTTTGATTGCAAGCCTCCTCCCAAAGCTGACCTGCATTCACACATGAACAAACAAAGAGCTGCGAACATGCATTTCATATACTAATTGTTGGGTTAGTTGTGACAATATCATAAAATAAATACTCAATTTGAACACATGATATGGTGGGACGGAAAAAGTATTACTTTTTGTATTAATCTTCACAAGAGTAAACTTACAATATGTGGTCGGCACTGCTCCTCGAAACTGGTCCTGGGCTCCTCTTCAACTGTACTCCAACTAATTTTCTCTATACTTATGTTTTCACAAGGATGGCCAAAGGTTGGGACAAAGGGAATGTTCAATTGGGTATAGCTTCTTTACTATGATTTTTCCTCCTTTCAAATGGGACCCCTACCCCTTCTTTTATAGGCTATAAAGGGCTAGGTATTTGGTTGAATGACCAACTATGCATGGACAAAAGGCTGAGTTAACTTACCCAAAACTGAGTGTTACATCAGTAACTTTCCATTTTTCGTTCTTTTGTAGGTACACGCGGGATGTAGTGGGTCAGCTAGCGTGGACACTGTAGATACACGCGGGCTGTAGTGGGTCAATTAGCGTGTACCTTTAAAAAGGGAGTTTTTTAGAAGAGTTGTTCAGTAGTGGTTTGGAAAAGAAGGAATATGAGATGGCCTAATGCTAGGTAAGCATGTCTGGTGCAAATTAGGGTTATAATAGATGCCCCCTAATGTGTGAGGTCAGAAGAGCATCTGACGACCGAAATACATTATCAATCTTCACCAACGTACCAAACTAGTGAGCCCAGGGACCAGAATTCAGGAGGTGCCATCTGCAAAATAACGATTGTCTCATCGAGGTGGGCATACCCATGCTCGGGATGAAATAAAATCATGGCTGCCAATCAAATACACTGTAGATCCATGTCATATAACTATATAAAGTGTAGTCGCAAGCAATACACAACAGATCTACATCTCAAAATCACAAAAAGATATACATGTATAATATCCATCTTCTAGAAGCTGATAAGGCCTGATGGTTGGAGATGAGGTCTTCAGAGCTCGAGAAACAACTTTAAAATCTTCAATACTCGGGTAGGAGTGTAAATGAGTGTACGACTTCACTACCCAGAGGTCTTCGATGGCTCATCAAGTATGAACTAGAGGATATTGATGATCAGACTGAAGGCTTCATGGATTTCGAACAAATACTTGATTAGACTTTCGGGATGGTCGGGCATGAGGAAAAGAGACAAACTACAGAGGGGTCGACTCAAGATTGGTAAAAAATTCCCTTGGATAATAGCACAACAAATGATGAGACTCAAGCAGCATGGTATTGACATAAGTTCACGATGCAGGAGGCAACGCAAACTCTCCATATGTTTGGAAGAATAACCAAATGGAGGAGGACACAGCTCTATGTAGTGAGAACAGCTTCCTAAGGTCATATTAAATCCTAGGGCTTGACGAATAAATGAAAGGATGTGCTTTATCCAAGGGCGACTCATTGTGCTACCAATAAAAAGAAAAATTATTTTCCCTTCCTCTTTTTGGGGTATATTTGATTTTTTTGTCTTTTTCAATAATTCTGGAAAAAAAATGAAAGAATGCTACGTTACAAAGGGGGAACGAGTATTGCAAACATACTAGTTCTAGGCAAAAGGACCAGACTGATGTTCAAAGAAAGGATACTCAGAAAAATTCCTCCAGGGGTCAAGGTGTCAAGACGTAAAAGTAAAGTGCTACAAGGCTTGCATGCTAAGGCATGCTTCAAATGGTTCAGTTGAGAGCAACATGGAGCCAGCATTAGGATAAAGACATAGGAATGCAAATGTGGTTAACAGGACACAATGATAGCATCCTTCGATGTAAGTTTAACGAGCCCAGAGAAGGTAAGATCGATCATTTTTCATGTTTAGAGAGTTTGAAAAAGCGTAAAAGGAGATTCCACTATGGTACCTTTTTCGAAAGTAGTCTAGTCGTTTCGAAAAAGGGGTAAATTAGCACCAAAAAAGATGTCTATTCAAAACCATTTTAACAAGTGTGGTAAAGACAAGATCACTCGACAATTTTTTCATTTTTAAGGAGTCTGAAAAAATCTTAACTATGGACTCTGTCAGGAATGTTCTTCTGGACCATTTTAACGAGTGTGGAAGAATAAGGTCACTCGGCGATCTTTTCAATTTTAGGGAGTCAGAAAAGAGCTTAACTATGGACTCCGTGGTTGTTCCTTTTTCATAAATTTAATCTCTCAGCCCCAAAAAAGGGTTTAAATTATACATGAGAATACTCTTCTAGAGAAATGAGGCCCCTAGAGTACCTTTGTTCATACAGTTGACCATCCGGACCAAAAAATGGGTAAACTACCGCCAGAAAGACATGACTTCAAATTTCAATTTAGCGAGCATGAAGGTCAACAAGATCACTCGACAATCTTTTCATGTTTAGAGGGTCTGAAAAGGGATTAAAAGAAGACTCTTCATTGTTTTCTTTTCTCAGTTAATCTGGACAAGATCGAAAAACATAAATGCAATCTCGTCGGATGTTTCTTCCGGATTTCAAAGGGAGCTTGAAAGACAACAAATATTTCTCATGCTCGACACTCCGTGGATCAATGCCTGACATCGTCTCGAGGGAGTAGTCTTCTCTGACAAAGACATTTTCCACGATGCCAGGGGTTCTAGAGATATCTATAGAAATTGTTTCAGTGATGGTTGCCATATTTCCTTTGGCGTAAATAATGTGTGTAGCCAAGGGGTTGATAGGACAAGACCTTTCTCCAATCATAGTCAAAGTGAATTCCCCTGCCTCAATTCTTCGTAATTTTGGGAGGAAGTAAGATCTATGATGGAGATCGTCCCAAGGTTTGTCCAAACTAGTCATTTCTTTGATAATCACTTCGTCTGATGGAAATGCTAAGTCTAAAGAGTCAGTATCATTAAGGGAACCTTGAGCCCATGTAGGCACGAGAGTGGGATCTAACTCCTGTGCAGGAGTCGGATCGGGGTCGACGGAAGCTTGTTGGACTATATAGTATGCAACTTTTGTCATGGAAAAGGGCATGGAAATACCATGGTGTCCTGTCCCTTCCACCATGCTCGATGGGGAAGGAAGAGTCCACAAATAGTTGAAGTAGTTCGTACGAAACAACAATACTTGGAAAATCTCAACCTTAGGCTGATTGGATACAAACTTAACATTGCCTGAAGGAGGTGGGTAATTGAAAGTACTCATCAAAGGTGGGCACAAACTAACCCCTATGTTAACAACGTCGTGTTGAGGGTTATCAATCAACAAGACTATGGATGCCCCCAATGAAGGGTCAGGATGGGAGAAAGACAATTGATCAATGGTCACGATCCGACCCTTGTCTGGAAACAACAAGACCCGAAAAACTGTAGCGACCACTGCTTGCATGGCATAGGTTCAACTCCTTCCTAACAAGAGATTGTAGTCAAGAGACGCATCGACCACTTCAACCTCGACACACATGGTCTTCCCTCCTAACTGCATGGGAAAAGAGGGGATGATGCCATGTGGTCGAAACGAACGACCGTCGAAAGTGGTTAGAAGAGTAGGTGACGGAGACAAAGTGGGCTAGCCAATGGCCTTCCAAAATTTCAAACACATTACGCATGTTGAGGCACCCTCATCAACCACCGTACGAAAAATGTTTCAAGAAAATGTTTTCATGGTGTAAGCCACTACTATCTGGAATGCTACGTAGTAAGGAAGACGAGGTTTTAATTCGGTCATATAAAGCATGATTGTACCTGGATTACAAGTCTCGGTGGATCCTAAGGAAACTAACAAAGCCTTTCTCTGGGAAGGGAAACTCTGGAGGACCTCCAAATCAGACATCACACAAGGGGTTTGAGACAAATCCTCCACCACAGAGTAGTTCTAGGTGGGGCTTGCATTTGGGTTACGAGAAGCTTTCTTGAATGCACCTTTTGGGATGCGTTTCATGGCTTCACCCAATTTCTTCTCAATATGTAGAGGAAGATATGGGATTTCAGCTTCTTTACCTTTCTCAAAGGTGCTTGGCTTGTTGTAGTCATGTGCTCTAGTTGATATATAGGCATCACCTTTCATCATATACATGTTTGCGGATGCAGGATTGTTCGAAGATGGAGGGGGTCCTTGACTGCCCCCTTCCACACTTGTAGAGGCTTGGGTTATATTTTTCCCATGTTGAAATGGGTTCATTAACACAACAGACTGTTGCTATGAAAATAACTTTTGGGCCTCTGCAAGCCGAGGGAACTGGTGAGTCGAGTGATCTTTTGTGCACAGGTTACACGGGTACTTATACTTCCTTTTTTCAGTTTTCCCCCCATCATCATTATTAGTGTGTTTATTATCCCCTATACCCTTCTTATGTTGTTTCTTCTTTCCATCAGGCTGTTGGGTGGCCTTTGGATTTGTCGATTTCAAACTGTGTACCTTCAATGTTTGGGTAGGGGGAACAGTCAGATTAGTGGTCTGGTTGGCTGTTGTGTGTTGTATAGACAATTGTTGCAGTTGTTTTTTCATTTGTTCAGCGGGATTTGCTTGTGCTGAACCAAAAATACCATCGACATGCGGTCTGGCTTTCTGTCTGGTTTTATCAAGTATTAATCATGGTGCATCCGACAAGATTTCGTACAGTATACTAGACTGAGAATACATCAACTCAAGTTGTTGAGCTCTCATGATTGCATCTTCTTTGGAAAAAACTCTCGACGTTGTGACGTCTTTGAATAACAGTGGGACCAAAGACTTAAGGAACCACTCAAGAAGTAATGCTGGTGGGACTGGCACCTTGATCAAACTCTTTCAGCATCTCCATTCTCAGATGTGATCAGAGATATGGTCCGCCTTTGTCTATTCGAAATTGGCCAGCAATTTTGTGCTAGCGTCGTATCTCACAGGTAATTGGAAATGGTTTAGGAAATCCATTGCCAATTCTTCGAAGGAAGAGTATCTTGAGCGGTTGATCTCAATGTACCATTTTGCAGCACTCCCAATGAGAGTGCGTTGAAACAATCGCAACTGTATGGAGTCGTCTTTCAACAAATTAGACGAGCACCAAAGGTGAAAGGTAGTCACATGATCTCCTGGATATTCATTAGGTTTGGCCTCAAACTTTGGTATGTCTGAAGGAAACTTCGTTGACATAGGGGGCCAATGCGGATCATGACAGATAGGGTCATTCAACAACCTTGTCAAATCTGGAAAATGCAAGGTTTCCAAGAATGGTAGTTTGGGTTGATGGTTATAACCATGGAAAAAGGGACCTGGAGTTTGACTAGCACTAGGTTGCCAAGAAAAGTTGGGTTGTTGGCCAGGGTTATGGTAAAAACCATGGCCATGACCAACGTATGGGTTCTATGTTTGCTGAGACATCATCAGCTGATTTCCAAAATAGGACATAGACGGTTGGGCGTGCATTGCATTCGAAGGACTTTGGGAAGGGTTTCCCCATGTTGATCCCATGGGCATGGGTCCTGTGTGTTGCCCAGGGTTCCATTGGTTGTTAGAGGGGTTGCCCCCTATCAACATTCCTGACGAGGGAACTGATCCCTGCCAAGAATTCCAAGGTCTTGGTGCAGAAAGAATTCCTGGGTGTGCCCCCTATGTAGGAATAGTACCCTACATAGGATTTGGTTGTCCATATTCGGGATTACCCCCGGTCGAAAAAGAAACTGATGAGAAATCATTGTTACCAAATGCTCTGAACAAAGAAAACAATGTCGAATCTACTGGCATGCTATGAGAATGTAGTCCTTGATTCCCTGCTCCAAACAAGCTATCATGTGTATTTGGTCCGACGGAATGCTGGTGAGTACCGCCGAGCGAAGGGGACGAAGGAGGGATGTGACCTCCTCCATAAGGGAAGGTGTTAAAGGAAGCCGATGTGCCCCATATGGATCCTTTCAGAGGAGCATTAGAGCTCCCTGCCCCCATACCTAAAGTCTATAAAGTGGAGTAGGAAAGTACAGGGATTGTACCTGATCTAGGCATCTCATATGAGAATGGAGGGTCTGTCTCACTCTGTGTGAAAGGAGTAGTATTCACCGCCAAGGACGGGATCAGACTTTATGGGGGGTCACAGATAACTTTCACGATACTAAACTTTTAACACTCCCTAGCATAGACTCTTATGTATGTTTTGCAGCCTTGAAGAGTTTCCTCTCCAACCTAAATCAAGGCTCTAGCCTAGACTAGTTGATACACCCTACAAACATAAAGTCTAGTTGATTTTAATTAATCATTAATTTTTATGGCTTGTCTTAAATCAAAGGTTATGAAAGTGAAACTAGTGATGTTTTGAGAGATGAAAAGAAAAGATAAACAGAAAGATGGAAACAAAATAACTTCTTGACAAATTCATATTTGCACTTTTAAATTCTTTAACCAACTTTTCAAAATAAAATTATCTAAGATCATTGAACAACAAACTCAAAACAGAATTTTGCTCGACTATGAGCTAATTAATGTCCTAATTAAACAGCCAAGAACTTATGAAAGAAAAGACTTCTCCTGGTTACTAATGCAAACCAACAACTACTTAATCAAACCAAGAAATAAAAGATTTTTTTATTTTTTTTAATGCTCACAAAGAAAAAAGGAAAAATGACGACAAGTAAAGACCAAGAAAATCTTTGGCATAAGCGCAGATCGCAAAGAGTCATTGAAAATCACACACAAGCAGATTAAAATGGACTCTCACACTTGTCTAAAAACCCTATGCAAGGAAAATTTTTGAGAAAACTTTTTAATGAAAAAGAAATCTATTGTTGTGATCAGACCTAAGTTGTCGACTGCTATGACAGAGACCAAGAACTCTAAGAGGTATCACTCTTGACAAGGAAAAGGATGACTTCCTCTCCTTGAACAAAAATTTTCTCAACGGACACTCTGTTGATAGTTCAACATCTAGCGTGTGCACATGAGCTGTGTAAAGTTAGGGCGTGTGTACACGCATGAAAACCTTATGCAAGTCATGTGTACTTCTGCAACTCTTAAAAAGTGAAAAAACAAGCAATCAAGCACTGGAAGAGACTACTGGTATTGAGAACCAGAATCTCTTGAAGACTCAGAAACTTACTTTGACAGAAAAAAGAAAATAATTCAAGGAAAATTCCATAGAACAAAACAAATATGAGATGGTACCTAAGCTACAAACTGCAAAAACAGAGATTAGAGTGAGATCTAGAAAACCCATGAGAAGGATAACTTCTAACAGGGAAGAGGATGACTACCTCTCTAAAAAAAAAAAAATTGAACTCAAACACGCGACTGACACTTCATAAGCTAGTGTGTGCACGTGGGTTGTGTGAATGTAGGATGTGTGTACATGCATGCAAACCTTATACAGTTCACGTGTACCTCTGTGACTTCCCGAAAATAAAATGCAATCAAGCAAAGAAAGAAAGGAATACTAGTATGGAAGTTCAGAATCCCTACTGTCTCAGACTTTTTCAAAAACCCGGAAAAAGGTGGTGAAACCAATTTAAAAATGCCCAAAAAGTATCCCCAGAAAACCCTAGACAGTCCCTAGTATGGTCGCCAATTCGTGAGTGATGGGTAAATCTCCCCTATGGACTAGCATTAAGATTTTTAATCATGCATGCAGAAAATGACCATTTAAAAGGCCTCTACTTTTTTCTTATTCTCCCCACACAAAACCCCACATTCATGCAATGCAAAGGTGTAAATAAGATTTGGTAACTCTACCTCAACTCCTTCATTCGATGCCGATCCCTTTTCTTTCACTCACTCTTTGATTGCAAACCTCCTCCCAAAGCTGACTTGCATTCACACATGAACAAACAGAGAGTTGTGAACATGCATTTCATATACTAATTGTTGGGTTAGTTGTGACAATAACATAAAATAAATACTCAATTTGAACACATGATATGGTGGGATGGAAAAATTATTCCTTTTTGTATTAATCTTCACAAGAGTAAACTTACAATATGTGGTCAGCACTGCTCCTCAAAACTGATCCTGGGCTCCTCTTCAACTATACTCCAACTGCTTTTCTCTATACTTCTCTTTGCACAAGGATGGACAAAGGTTGGGACAAAGAGAATTCTCAATTGGGTATAGTTTCTTTACTATGATTTTTCCTCCTTTCAAATGGGACCCCTACCCCTTATTTTATAGGCTAGAAAGGGCTAGGTATTTGGTCGAATGAATGGATATGCATGGCCGAAAGGTTTAGTTAACTTACCCAAAACTGTCTGTTCCGTCAGCAACATTCCATTTTTCATGCTTTTGTAGGTACACGTGGGCTATAGTAGGTCAACTAGCATGGACACTGTAGATACACACCGGTTGTAGTAGGTCAGCTAGCGTGTACCTTTAAAAAGGGATTTTTTTAGAAGAGTTGTTCAGTAGTGGTTTGGAAAAGAAGGAATATGAGATGGCCTGATTCTAGGTAAGCATGTCTGGTGCAAATTAGGACTATAAAAAAACAACAAAGGAGGATTTAAGTGAAAGGAACAACAAATGTGAATTTGATAAAAGGAACAACATATGCAAAAATGAAAGGAACTTGCAAGAAATAAACTAACAGAAATGGGAAATGGAACAACAATCGATAATCTTTGAATAGAGCATCTATTCTCTGCAAATGAGAAACATAGCTAATGAATAAACACACTTATGAATTTATCTTAACTGTTGCAAGGAAATTCAAATCAAAAAACTGAAATAGAATTGATATGATTACAGATTGAGACAGTAACTCCTTTAGACTGGGTCCATGGTCTTCAAAAGGTACTGATGCTAAAAACTCAGTACGCAAAGATGATAAAAACACTCAAAGCTTTCATTAATTCCATGATATGTAAATCATTTACAATGGACTGCTTGTACAGAGTGATTCAGAGATCTAAATGCTTGGATAAATTTTCTGGCTATATCTCTATGGTTCATTACCCTCTATATATTACAATGATATGGGTAAATTAAGCTATCCTGAGGATCGAGAGATCCTCAGGATTGCTTTTACTATTTATAAAGATTACAAAATGGAGAGTCAATCTTCCTCAAAACTGCTTTGCGCCTGATTTATTCGATCTCCAATGATCTATACATCTTTATAATCTTCTTAACTATCTTGAGGTAACAACAATTGTCCATTTTCTACAATAAAATCAAACAATTCAAACCGTAATTCAGAATTTATCCAATATCATTCAATAACATTTCTAGAAGACTTTTTAATCATTTTCTTTCCTAATTATTTCTAATTAATAGAAAAATCAATCAAGAATATATCACAAACAATGGTAATAAGGAGAATATTTATACCTTTTTCTCAACTCAACAAATATCCTTTCACAAAGGAGTCAAACATGAGGTCAAGCGAAGTTATCAGTTGAGATTTCCCCTCTTCTGATTGTGTAGTGGGACTATTACAAGTTTGGGGCTTTGGAGAGTGGAAATTCCTTGGGGTGACACCACCTCTTCTTAGTTTTTGTTTCACAGATTTGTGTCCAGCATTCACAGACCCATTTTCTAGTCTTGGTTGTCAATTGTACCCCCTCGGTCATTCATTTTGAATTGGTAAACATAGTAACCTCTCCTAGGATTCCACAGAGGTGACCGCAAGTGGGGTTCCTTCTGCAAAGAAGGTTCCTTATGGTACCTACGATAGATGATCAATATCCACTTCAGCGAACCGAGAGGGTATTTTCCTACGAGCTCTTACTTGCACCTTGGGGGATTTTTGTGTAAGGATTATCATAATTGTTGCTCATATCTTCGATGATGGCTTGATATATTGTCTTCGAAAGATCCTTTTAGCTATTGTTTTCTTGAATGATTGCCTTTAGATTTCTTATGGTTGTGTTATTTCAACATTCATAGTTGGCCTTAGGCATCGTTATTTTTATTATACTTTCACCATGGCTTCTCGTAAAATGCAAGGGTTGGATTATGAAGGACACGAGCCTCCACACAACCCTTCCAATGAAGGAACTATCAACGAATATATTTCTTCTAGAATTGGGAGTGTATCTCCCTTAATTGACCAGCTGGAAAGGGTGGTTGAATCCATCATGGAAGGAAACTTTCTCCCTCGCACAAATCCCCCTTTAATTGGTCCCTCTAACTCAACAATCATTGAGTTACCATCCATAAGGTATATTGATTCTTTTTCTTCCTAATGCTTGCCACTTGATACATTTAGTAGGTAATATTTAGGCATGGATTCCATACCACTTGATTATTCATAATAATTGGTGGTACCAACCCCTATGTCTACATATCCTGTAGTTGACCTTGTGATAGCTAATTTTCCATATATAGTTAACACTAGTGCTTCTCCTTTGTGAGGAACATCATTGACCCAAATTTCCTCATTGCAACTACCTACGAGCAAAACTCCTTTCACACATGGACCGATTTATGTTCCCACCACTAGAGTTGCACATATGTTTACACCAAGTGATTTACTTGGTCATTCTATACCACTTCCCTCTAGTCAAGTGGCTAGCAATGTTGTTTCCTCGGGCCCTAAGACAAGTGGCTTGTTTTTTCCCTCTTTCAGTCAAGTTGGTTACACAATGATAGTCACACAAACTGTTCAAACTCATACTGGGGGGGGGGAATTATGATTGGAGAGCAACCCTCATCTGCAAGGAAATATTAAATGTGGGGACAATAACAAGCTTGGGGAAAAAACAACTTGGGGGAAACATCTAACTTGGGGGAAGAAATTAGTTTGTGGGAAATCCCATCCATAATCCTTGGGGAAAACTACTTTGTCAAACCCCTATACCACTACTACTACAGACCTCTATACTGAAATTTCATATCCAGGAGTTTCAAACACTCCATGTGGTCAACCTAATCCAATGGGTATCCCTCCACAAGGAGCTTTACCTAATCAACCTGTGAACCCCATGTTTCTGAATCCCTAGCCCTCTCAACCACAATGTATGGAAGGACCATCATGTTTCACCATGCCATCAAAACCAATATATGTTCCTACTAGTATACCCATGTCGTATCAATACTACCAATATCCTCAAGCCAATTGATAACTTCCCTTTTTGGCTACATTAGATCTATTTGTATTGTCGTGTTTCATTAATGTTCCCATACAACATGCCCCATTCTAGACATTGATTCCTACCAAATTACCCTCTGATATTCCGAAGTCTAATAGGAAGCCTGGAGAATATCCCAACAATTGACCTTCCATCTTTGATGTTCTTCCAACTCCTTGATGGATGATTCCATTTTCTTAATACTTTTCCAGAGAAGTCTTACAAGTTCTACAACAAAATGGTATATCGAGATGTCATGATACTCCTTTAGTTATTTTAACTCCCCCTCTATGGTGTTTTTGACTCATTTACAACTTCCAATCTAGTATGAGACTGGTACCGAGCCTCTAACTTCGCTTAGGAAAACCACCTCCACCCATATATCTGATAATATTCATGAATGGAAGTGGTGGTAAAGGTTTATTAAAGCTGCAATTTCGGACCAACTCTTGGCATATTGGTTCACTAAGTCCCTCTTACCACCCATTTACATAGATGTCACCATGGGAGGAGTTGTCACAGAAGAGAAAGCGATCATTTGTGCTCAATATTTGGACCTAGTGTATTCCTATTCCAACACACTTTATGATTTGATTCCTAATGCTCCCCGTTCATGGAATGATCACTCAAGACAAGCCCTAGAATCCCATGTCGATGGCATGGTAGGTTCTGTAAAATCACAGTCTCGTGCTCCCTCTCCTGCACAGTTGTCGGAGGTAAATGTTGTTCAATCTTCTTTGTCTCAGCAACCTGGAGGAAAGAAGAACAATAAAGGAAAATCCAAAAAATATTGTACCCAACAGGAGAGTAGAAAACCCCAAACAACTGTTGAAAACAACTCAAAAAGAAAGGTGAAGTTTCCATTATACAAAAGACGACCATTATACGAAATACTACCCTCATCGTGAGGAAGTCAAAATTTTTTTAAAGGGAACCTCCCAACTCGTAGTGTTAATCGACATTTTCCCACATTAGTAGCGACAAATGGTTTCCCACAATCCCACTCCTCCACAAGGGGGCAACGTGTGTCATCCTCCGAATGAAGATTCTTCCACAAGTGCCCATGTCCTTATGTATAATGAGACATTTAGTCTAACAACTATGTCCAAGACATATGACATTGTTCTAGAAAACACTGCCAATGAAGGTGTTATTGATAATCCCTCCACTTCCACTAATCCTCCACCTTTCGGCCCTCTTCAAATAGAAAATCATATTTTTGACTCAGTGTTGGACCCGCCTAAGAGCACAATTCGAAAATTGACTTTTAATCCAAGTGCCTCTGTTTCTCAAAACTACAATATTGTTGAATATTTGGCATGTTCAGCTTGTGCTATGTCGACACAAGAAATTCTATAGAATTGTCCTAGTTAATGTAGAACCATGTTGTCATCTATTGGAGCTGTGGACCCAGCGACATCTAATATTATTATGTTTAACCTGAAATATTTCAAGCCAAGGCTCTCCCACCACCTTGCATTCCAAATTTACACCATTCATGGGAATAATATTCATCATACTATTTTAGATGAAGGAGCCTCGACTTGTGTCATGTCTTTATCATGTTGGAGGGCCATTGGCTCTCCTGAACTAACCATTCTCCCACTACCCTCAAAGTATTTGATGGACGTGGCTTCAAAACTTATGGACTCTTACGCTCTTTAGCCATGGAGTTGGGGGGGGGGAGGACCATTTCTATTGAAGTAGAAGTAGTCGATGCAACCCTAGATTATAACTTGCTTGTTGGTCATGGTTGGTTTTATGCGATGACTATTGTCACATATTTGGTCTTTCTCCTATTGCAATTCCCTCATCAAGGGAAAATTGCGACCATCGAACAACTAGATTATTGCACACCCGACATTTATAACAACACTGCTAATAATATCCCTTTCTTGGGACATTCCAATATTGAGTATGAGAGTGTGGGGATCAATCTCCTCAAGGATTCCTCGCTCATGGGAATTTTTCCCTTGCCTGCCCCTAACCCTCCATGTCAGGTTTCCACAATAAACACGCTTTTGGCTATGGTAAAACAATCCCTTGAATATTTTGATCCTTGGGTAATACCTAACCCATTTGAACTTGAATCACTAAGTGACACCATGCCACCTAGTCCAATAAATTAACCATGAGTATAGTTCATTTCATATTTCAAGATCGTTTAAAAATAAAACATACCCCCCTCAAATTGAGTTGAGTCTTCCACTAGGTCTTCGAAACCACAGATTCAAGGTTCGATCCCCAGTGGAGTCACCAATTTTTGTTGTGGAAAATTTTCTCCTGTGGAGAGGTAGAACCCCCCTTGGATCAAGACCCCTTTTATCCAAGACAGATAAAAACAAATGGTGTTCTACTTTCCCCCTAGATCCACTCTATATGTCAATAATCAAAATGAGAAGAAAAGGATAGATGACTTACCTTTTTTTCGTTGGTTGTCCTTGCTGCTCCAACCCTTGATCTTGATGTCCAAGCTCTTGGGGCAAGAGAAGTCCTGCAAAGAACACAGTGATACCTCCTACGATTTATTGTCAAGCAGAATAGATCTATCTATATCGAATTAGATGAAAATAGACATGCATATAGTGAATAATATAAATATGAGGGGAATAGGCCAATTTATATTATGGAAAGCAATAAATAGCTAAGCTTTTACAACCTTAATGTCGATGTTGCAACATCTCCTCCAAGCTCTCTTTTCCAAGCCCTTGAGTCTCACAAGATCAATGATATGATATTCTCTAATTCTTCCCCCTTTCACCCAAGAATGACCCTCATTATATAGGAGTCGAGGCAACATAACCATAGGATAATTTTGAGGATGGGATCAAATGAGGATTTAGTTGAACAAGCAATATTGACCTTTCCTTGGATATAGGGTTGATCGAACCAACCTCTAACCAACTAAAATATCCCAGAAACAACCTCTCAAAATAAGACATAATTCTTGCAACTACTTCATCGCCCCCCATAACTAAGCACATGGTAAGATTATTGCTCCCTTATAACTAGACAAGGAGTGATGATCAGGGTTTATCTCCCTCTCCATATGGGCAGGGGGGTGATGAAGCTCAACAAAATCCAAAATCTCAAGATAAAAGTAATTATTTTGACCTCCAAATGATAGGTTTCCCTTCCAACATGTCTACGGATTATAACATGCACTCCTAAATGGTGGAGAAACTGCAAAAATTAGTAAAGTGTGACATTTGGTAGTGCGAAAAATAGGTGTGTAATAATATACTGGTTGGGTTTTTATAGCTCGATCTAGGAACTAATAGTAGGGGTATTTTATAAGTGATTCTTATTGATATAGTGCAGTTTTCTGGAAATAAACACAATTCTAGAACTATTATTATCATTTGGTGGTAATGGTTATATAATTTTCCCAATTCTACTATTCATATTATCCTTTGGTAATAATTTTCATGTTTAATTTATCCAACTGTATACAGCGGGATTAGCAGGCCTCCCTGATATAGTGCCCACATATTTGAATCTGAAATTTCGAGGACCATGGATTCTGGCAAGCGCCAGTTTTTCTTTTGTCAGTTCTGGATACAATGATATTACCTAACTCACTCTTGTTAGTACATGTGATGCTATAGAATGGCTTAGGCATTTCATTACTAGAAAAATTTTCCTTGAATTCTTGTAGAATGTTCTAACTTTGGTGCAGTAGCTGGATAATTTCAAGCTTTATCGGGAGCAACTTGTAAACATGTTAGGCCCAAACAATTCCAACAAGGTAATATCAGGAGCCTTGTTTCTAATAATCATGGGAGCCAATGACCATGCCAATAATTATTATCTCAATCCTATTACAAGATCACATTGCACTATTGACAATTTCCAGAATCATCTACTTCACTCTCTCTCGAGATTTA
>SNQJ01S0044885.1:115947-137632 GCA_010110895.2 Picea sitchensis
ATGGTTCTACATTAACTAGGACAATTCTGTAGAACTTCTTGTGTCGACATAGCACAAGGTGAACATGCCAAATATTCAACAATATTGTAGTTTTGAGAAACACAGGCACTTGGATTAAAAGTCAATTTTTGAATTGTGCTCTTTGGCGGGTGCAACACTGAGTCAAAAATATGATTTTCTATTTGAAGAGGGCCGGAAGGTGGAGGATTAGTGGAAGTGGAGGGATTATCAATAACACCTTCATTGGCAGTGTTTTTTGGAACAATGTCATATGTCTTGGACATAGTTGTTAGACTAAATATCTCATTATACATAAGGACATGGGCACTTGTGGAAGAATCTTCATTCGGAGGGTGACCCACGTTGCCCCCTTATGGAGGAGTGGGATTGTGGGAAACCATTTGTCGTTACTAATGTGGGAAAATGTCGATTAACACTACGAGTTGGGTGGTTCCCTTTAAAAATTTTGTGACTTCCTCACGATGAGGGTAGTATTTAGTATAATGGTCATCTTTTGTATAATGGAAACTTCACCTTTATTTTCGAGTTGTTTTCAATAGTTTTTTGGGGTTTTGTACTCTCCTGTTGGGTAGAATATTTTTTGGATTTTCCTTTATTGTTCTTCTTTCCTCCAAGTTGCTGAGACGAAGCAGATTGAACCACATTTAACTCTGATGACTGTGCAAGAGAGGGAGCATGAGACTGTGCTTTTACAGAACTTGCCATGCCATTGACATGGGATTCTAGGGCTGGTCTTGAGCGATCATTCGATGAACGAGGAGCATTAGGAATCAAATCATAAAGTGTGTTGGACTAGGAATACACTAGGTCCAAATATTGAGCACAAATGATCGCTTTCTCTTCGGTGACAACTCCTCCCATGGTGACATCTATGTAAATGGGTGGTAAGAGGGACTTAGTGAACCAATATGCCAAGAGTTGGTTCGAAATTGTAGCTTTAATAAACCTTCACCACCGCCTCCATTCATGAATATTATCAGATATATGGGTGGAGGTGGTTTGCCTAAGCGAAGTTAGAGGCTCGGTACCAGTCTCATGCTAGATTGGAAGTTGCAAATGAGTCAAAAACACCATAGAGAGGGAGTTAAAATAACTAAAGGAGTATCATGACATCTCGATATACCATTTTGTTGTAGAACCTGTAAGACTTCTCTGGAAAAGTATTAAGAAAATGGAATCATCTGTCAAGGAGTTGGAAGAACATCAATGATGGGAGGTCAATTGTTGGGATCTTCTCCAGGCTTCCTATCAGACTTCGGAATATCAGAGGGTAATTTGGTAGGAATCAATGTCTAGAATGGGGCATGTTGTATGGGAACGTTATTGAAACACGACAATACAAATAGATCTAATGTAGCCAAAAAGGGAAGTTATCAGTTGGCTTGAGGATATTGGTAGTATTGATATGACATGGGTATACTAGTAGGAACATATATTGGTTTTGATGGCATGGTGAAACATGATGGTCCTTCTATACATTGTGGTTGAGAGGGCTGGGGATTCAGAAACATGGGGTTCATAGGTTGATTGGGTAAATCTCCTTGTGGAGGGCTACCCATCGGATTAGGTTGACCACATGGAGTGTTTGAAACTCTTGGATATGAAATTTCAGTATAGAGGTCAGTAGTAGTAGTGGTATAGGGGCTTGACAGAGTAGTTTTCCCCTAGGATTATGGATGGGATTTCCTGCAAACTGATTTCTTCCCCCAAGTTAGATGTTGCCCCCAAGTTGTTTTTTTCCCCAAGCTTGATATTGTCCCCATGTTGAAGATTTCCTTGCAGATGAGGGTTTCTCTCCAATCATAATTCCCCCCCCAATATGAGTTTGAACAGTTTGTGTGACTATCGTTGTGTAACCAACTTGACTAAAAGAGGGAAAAAACAAGCCACTTGTCTTAGGGCCTGAGGAAACAACATTGCTAGCCACTTGACTAGAGGGAAGTGGTATAGAATGACCAAGTAAATCACTTGGTGTAAACATATGTGCAGCTCTAGTGGTGGGAACATAACTTGGTCCATGTGTGAAAGGATTTGTGCTCGTAGGCAGTTGCAACGAGGAAATTTGGGTCAATGATGTTCCCCACAAAGGAGAAGCACTAGTGTTAACTATCTATGGAAAATTAGCTATCACAAGGTCAACTACATGATATATAGACATAGGGGTTGGTACCACCAATTATTATGAATAGTCAAGTGGTATGGAATCCATGCCTAAATATTACCTACTAAATGTATCAAGTGGAAAGCATTAGGAAGAAAAAGAATCAATATACCTTATGGATGGTAACTCAATGATTATTGAGTTAGAGGGACCAATTAAAGGGGGATTTGTGGGTGGGAGAAAGTTTCCTTCCTTGATGGATTCATCCACCCTTTCCAGTTGGTCACTTAAGGGAGATACACTCCCAATTCTAGAAGAAATTTATTCATTAATAGTTCCTTCATTGGAAGGGTTGTGTGGAGGCTCATGTCCTTCAGAATCCAACCCTTTCATTTTACGAGAATCCATGGTGAAAGTATAATAAAAATAACAATGCCTAAGGCCAACTATGAATGTTGAAAGAACATAGCCATAAGAAATCTAAAGGCAATCATTCAAGCAAACAATAGTTGAAAGGATCTTTCGAAGACAAGATATCAAGCCATCATCGAAGATATGAGAAACAATTACGATAATCCTTACACAAAAATCCCCCAAGGTGCAAGTAAGAGCCCGTAGGAAAATACCCTCTCGGTTCACTGAAGTGGATATTGATCATCTATTGCAGGTACCATAAGGAACCTTCTTTGTAGAAGGAACCCCCCTCGCGGTCACCTCTGTGGAATCCTAGGAGAGGTTACTATGTTTGCCAATTCAAAATGAATGACCGAGGGGGTACAATCGACAACCAAGACTAGAAAATGGGTATGGGAATGCTAGACACAAATCTGTGAAACAAAAACTAAGAAGAAGTTGTGTCACCCCAAGGACTTTCCACTCTCCAAAGCCCCAAACTTGTAATAGTCCCACTACGCAATCAGAAGAGGGGAAATCTCAACTGATCACTTCGCTTGACCTCATGTTTGACTCCTTTGTGAAAGGATATTTGTTGAGTTGAGAAAAAGGTATAAATATTCTCCTTATTACCATGGTTTATGATATATTCTTGATTGATTTTTCTATTAATTAGAAATAATTAGGAAAGAAAATGATTAAAAAGTCTTCTAGCAATGTTATTGAATGATATTGGATAAATTCTGAATTACGGTTTGAATTGTTTGATGTTATTGTAGAAAATGGACAATTGTTGTTACCTCAAGATAGTTAAGAAGATTATGAAGATGTATAGACCATTGGATATCGAATAAATCAGGCGCAAAGCAGTTTTGAGGAAGATTGACTCTCCATTTTGTAATCTTTATAAATAGTAAAAGCAATCCTGAGGATCTCTTGATCCTCAGGATAGCTTAATTTACCCATATCATTGTAATATATAGAGGGTAATGAACCATAGAGATATAGCCAAGAAATTTATCCAAGAATTCAAATCTCTGAATCGCTCTGTACAAGCAGTCCATTGTAAATGATTTACAAATCATGGAATTAATGAAAGCCTTGAGTGTTTTTATCATCTTTGCGTACTGAGTTTTTAGCATCAGTACCTTTTGAAGACTGTGGGCCCAGTCTAAAGGAGTTACTATCTCAATCTGTAATCATATCAATTATATTTCAGTTTTTTTATTTGAATTTCCTTGCAATAGTTAAGATAAATTCATAAGTGTGTTTATTCATTAGCTATGTTTCTCACTTGCAGAGAATAGATGCTCTATTCAAAGATTATCGATTGTTGTTCCATTTCCCATTTATGTTAGTTTATTTCTTGCAAGTTCCTTTCATTTTTGCATATGCTGTTACTTTTATCAAATTCACATTTGTTGTTCCTTTCACTTAAATCCTTCTTTGCTGTTTTGTTATAGTCCTAATTTGCACCAGACATGATTACTTGGCATCAGGCCATCTCATATTCCTTCTTTTCCAAACCACTACTGGACAACTCTTCTAAAAAAACCCCTTTTTAAAGGTACACGCTAGCTGACCTACTACAACCGGCGTGTATCTATAGTGTCCATGCTAGCTGACCCACTATAGCCCACGTGTACCTACAAAAGCACGAAAATGGAAAGTTGTTGATGAAACACACAGTTTTGGGTAAGTTAACTGAACCTTTTGGCCATGCATAGCCAGTCATTTGACCAAATACCTAGCCCTTTCTAGCCTATAAAATAAGGGGTAGGGGTCCCATTTGAAAGGAGCAAAAATCATAGTAAAGAAACTATACCCAATTGAGAATTCTCTTTGTCCCAACCTTTGGCCATGCTTGTGCAAAGAGAAGTATAGAGCAAAGTAGTTGGAGTACAGTTGAAGAGGAGCCCAGGATCAGTTTTGAGGAGCAGTGCTGACCACATATTGTAAGTTTACTCTTGTGAAGATTAATACAAAAAGGAATACTTTTTCCATCCCACCATATCATGTGTTCAAATTGAGTATTTATTTTATGATATTGTCACAACTAACCCAAGAATTAGTATATGAAATGCATGTTCGCAGCTCTCTCTTTGTTCATGTGTGAATGCAGGTCAACTTTGGGAGGAGGCTTGCAATCAAAGAGAGAATGAAAGCAAAGGGATCAACATCGAATGAAGGACTTGAGGTAGAGTTACCAAATCTTGTTTACACCTTTGCATTGCATGAATGTGGGGTTTTGTGTGGGGAGAATAGGAAAAAAGTAGAGGCCTTTTAAATGGTCATTTTCTGCATGCATGATTAAAACTCTTAATGCTAGACCATAGGGAAGATTTACCCATCACTCACGAATTGGCGACCATACTAGGGATTGTCTAGGGTTTTTTGGGGATACTTTTTGGGCATTTTAAAATTGGTTTCACCACCTTTTTTCGGGTTTCTGAAAAAGTCTGAGACAGTAGGGATTCTGGTCTTCCATACTAGTATTCCTTGCATTCTTTGCTTGACTGCATTTTATTTTTGGGAGTCATAGAGGTACACACAACCTGTATAAGGTTTGCATGCATGTACACACATCCTACATTCACACAACCCACGTGCACACACTAGCTGATGAAGTGTCAGTCGTGTGTTTGAGTTCAATTTTTTTTTTTTTTAAGAGAGGTAGTCATCCTCTTCCCTGTCAGAAGTGATCCTTCTTGGGTTTTCTAGATCTCACTCTGATCTCTGTTTTTGCAGTTTGTAGCTTAGGTACCATCTCATATTTATTTTGTTCTATGGAATTTTCCTTGAATTGTTTTCTTTTTTCTGTCAAAGTAAGTTTTTGAGTCTTCAAGAGATTCTGGTTCTCAATACCAATAGTCTCTTCCAGTGCTTGATTGCTTGTTTTTTCACTTTTTAAGAGTTGCAGAAGTACACACGACTTGCATAAGTTCTGCATGCATGTACACGCACCCTGACTTTACACAGCTTATGTGCACACACTAGCTGTTGAACTATCAATAGCGTGCCTGTTGAGAAAATTTTTGTTCAAGGAGAGGAAGTCATCCTTTTCCTTGTCAAGAGTGATACCTCTCAGGGTTCTTGGTCTCTGTCATAGCAGTCGACAACTTAGGTCTGATCACAACAATATATTTCTTTTTCATTAAAAAGTTTTCTCAAAAAATTTCCTTGCATAGGGTTTTTAGACAAGTGTGAGAGTCCATTTTAATCTGCTTGTGTGTGATTTTCAATGACTCTTTGCGATCTGCGCTTAGGCCAGAAGTTTTCTTGGTCTTTACTTGTCGTCATTTTTCCTTTTTTCTTTGTAAGCATTAAAAAAATAAAAAATCTTTTATTTCTTGGTTTGATTAAGTAGTTGTTGGTTTGCATTAGTAACCAGGAGAAGTCTTTGCTTTCATAAGTTCTTGGCTGTTTACTTAGGACATTAATTAGCTCATAGTCGAGAAAAATTCTGTTTTGAGTTTGTTGTTCAACAATCTTAGATAATTTTATTTTGAAAAGTTGGTTAAAGAATTTAAAAGTGCAAATCTGAATTTGTCAAGAAGAAGTTAGTTTGTTTCCATCTTTCTGTTTATCTTTTCTTTTCATCTCTCAAAACATCACTAGTTTCAATTTCATAACCTTTGACTTAAGACAATCCATAAAAATTAATGATTAATTAAAATCAACTAGACTTTATGTTTGTAGGGTGTATCAACTAGTCTAGGCTAGAGTCTTGATTTAGGTTGGAGAGGAAACTCTTCAAGGCTGCAAAACATACATAAGAGTCTGTGCTAGGGAGTGTTAAAAGTCCAGTATCGTGAAAGTTATCTGTGACCCCCCATAAATTCCAATCCCGTCCTTGGCGGTGAATACTACTCCTTTCACATAGAGTGCGATAGACCCTCCATTTTCATTCGAGATGCCTAGCTCAGGTACAAGCCCTGTACTTTCCTACTCCACTTTATAGACTTTAGGTATGGGGGCAGGGAGCTCTGATGCTCCTCTAAAAGGATCCATATGAGACACATCAGCTTCCTTTAATGCCTTCCCTTACGAAGGAGGTCACATCCCTCCTTCTTCCCCTTCGCTCGGTGGTACTCACCAGCATTCCGCCTGACCAAATACACACGATAGCTTGTTTGGAGCAGGGACTCAAGGACTACCTTCTCATAGCATGCCAATAGGTTCTACATTTTTTTCTTTGTTCAAAGCGTTTGGTAACAATGCTTTCTCATCAATTTCTTTTCCGACCGGGGGAAATCCCGGTTATGGACAACCAAATCCTGTGCAGGGTACTATTCCTACACAAGGGGCACACCCATGAATTCCTTCTGCACCAGGACATTGGAATTCTTGGCAGGGATCAGTTCCCTCGTCAGGAATGCCGATAGGGGGCAACCCCTATGACAACCAATGGAACCCTGGGCAAGGCACAAGACCTATTCCCATGGGATCAGCATGGGGCAACCCTTCCCAAAGTCCTTCGAATGCAATGCACGCCCAACCATCTATGTCCTATTTTGGAAATCAGTCGATGATGTCTCCGCAAACATAGAACCCATACGTTGGTCATGTCCATGGTTTTTACCATAACCCTGGCTAGCAACCCAACTTTTCTTGGAAACCTGGTGCCAGTCAAACTCCAAGTCCCTTTTTCCATGGTTATAACCATCAACCCAAACTACCATTCCTGGAAACCTTGCATTTGTCAGATTTGTCAAGGTTGTTGAATGACCCTATCTGTCACGATCCGCATTGGCCCCCTATGCCAACAAAGTTTCCTTCGGACATACCAAAGTTTGAGGCCAAACCTAACAAAGATCCAGGAGATCATGTGACTACCTTTCACCTTTGGTGCTCGTCTAATTCGTTGAAAGATGACTCTGTACAGTTGTGATTGTTTCAACGCACTCTCATTGGGAGTGCTGTGAAATGGTACATTGAGCTCAAGAACTCAAGATACTCTTCCTTCGGAGAATTGGCAATGGCTTTCCTAAACCATTTCCAATTACCTGTGAGATACGATGCCAGCACAAAATTGCTGGCCAATTTTAAACAGACAAAGTTGGACCATATCTCTGATCACATCTGAGAATGGAGATGCAGAAAGAGTTTGATCAAGGTGCCAGTCCCACCAGCATTCCTTCTTGAGCGGTTCCTTAAGTCTTTGGTCCCACCGTTATTCAAATACGTCGCAACGTCGGGAGTTTTTTCCGAAGAAGATGCAATCATGAGAGCTCAACAACTTGAGCTGATGTATTCTCAGTCTAGTCTACTGTACGAAATCTTGCCGGATGCGCCATGATCAATACTTGATAAAACTAGACAGAGAGTCAGACCACATGTTGATGGTATTGTTGGTTTAGCACAAGCAAATCCTACTGAGAAAATGACAAAACAACTGCAACAACTGTCTATACAATACACAACAACCAACAAGACCACTAGTCTGACTGTTCCCCCTACCCAAATGTCGAAGGTACATAGTGTGCAATCGACAAATCCAAAGGCCATCCAGTAGCCTGATGGAAAGAAGAAACAACATAAGAAGGGTATAGGGGATAAGAAAACCACTAATAATGATGATGGGGGAAACACTAAAAAAAGGAAGTCTAAGTACCCGTGTAACCTGTGCACAAAAGATCACTCGACTCACCAGTTCACTCGGCTTGCAGAGGCCCAAAAGCTATTGTCATAGCAGCAGTCTACTGTGTTAATGAACCCATTTCAACATGGGAAAAATCTAACCCAAGCCTCTACAAGCGTGGAAGGGGGCAGTCAAGGACCCCCTCCATCTTCGAACAATCCTGCATCCACAAACATGTATATGATGAAAGGTGATGGCTATATATCAACTAGAGCACATGACTACAACAAGCCAAGCACCTCTGAGAAAGGTAAATAAGATGAAATCCCATATCTTCCTCTACATATCGAGAAGACATTGGGCGAAGCCATGACACACATCCCAAAAGGTGTGTTCAAGAAAGCTTCTCATAACCCAAATGCAAGGGCCACCCAGAACTACTCTATGGTGGAGGATTTGTCTCAAACCCCTTGTGCAATGTCTACTTTGGAGGTCCTCCAGAGTTTCCCTTCCCATAGAAAGGCTCTGTTAGTTTCCTTAGGATCCACCGAGACTTGTAATCTGGGTACAATCATGCTTTATATGACCGAATTAAAACCTCGTCTTCCTTACCACGTAGCATTCCAGATAGTAGTGGCTTACACCACGAAAACGTTTTCTCGGAACATTTTTCGTATGGTGGTTGATGAGGGTGCCTCAACATGCATAATGTGTTTGGCGTGTTGGAAGGCCATTGGCTAGCCCATTTTGTCTCTGTCACCTACTCTTCTAACCACTTTCGATGGTCGTTCGTTCTGACCACATGGCATCATCCCCTCTTTTCCCATGAAGTTAGGAGGGAAGACCATGTGTGTCAAGGTTGAAGTGGTCGATGCATCTCTCGACTACAATCTCTTGTTAGGAAGGAGTTGGACCTATGCCATGCAAGCAGTGGTCGCTACAGTTTTTCGGGTCTCGTTGTTTCCACACAAGGGTCGGATCGTGACCATTGATCAGTTGTCTTTCTCCCGTCCTGACCCTTCATTGGGGGCATCCACGGTCTCGTTGATTGATAACCCTCAATCCGACGTCATTAACATAGGGGTTGATTTGTGCCCACCTTTGATCGGTACTTTCGATTACCCACCTCCTTTAGGCAAAGTTAAGTTTTTATCCAATCAGCCTAAGGTTGAGATTTTCCAAGTATCGTCGTTTCATACGAACTACTTCAACTATCCATGGAATCTTCCTTCCCCATCGACCACGGTGGAAGGGACAGGGCACCATGGTATTGCCATGCCATTTTCCATGACAAAAGTTGCGTACTATATAGTCCAGCAAGCTTTCGCCGACCTCGATCCGACTCTCACACAGGAGTTAGATCCCACTCTCGTGCCTACATGGGCTCAAGGTTCCCTTGATGATACTGACTCTTTAGACTTAGTCTTGCCATCAGACGAAGTGATTATCAAAGCAATGACTAGTTCGGACAACCCTTGGGATGATCTCCATCATAGATCTTACTTCCTCCCAAAATTTGGAAGAATTGAGGTAGGGGAATTCACTTTGACTATGACTGGAGAAAGGTCTTGTCCTATCAACCCCTTGGCTACACACGCTGTTTACGCCGAAAGAAATATGGAAACCATCACTGAAACGATTTCTATAGATATCTCCAGAACCCCTGGCGTCGTGGAAAATGTCTTTGTCAGAGAAGACTGCTCCCTCGAGATGATGCCAGGCATCGACCCACGGAGTGTCGAGCATGAGAAATATTTGTTGTATTTCAAGCTCCCTTTGAAATCCGGAAGAAACATCCAGTGAGATTACATTTATGTTTTTCGATCTTCTCCGGATTAATTGAGAAAATAAAACAATGACAAGTCTTCTTTTAAGCCCTTTTCAGACCCTCTAAACATGAAAAGATTTCCGAGCAATCTTGTTGACCTTCATGCTCACTAAACTGAAATTTGAAGTCATGTCTGTTTGGCGGTATTTTACCCATTTTTTGGTCCAGATGGTCAACTGTATGAACAAAGGTACTCTAGGGGCCTCAGGTTTCTAGAAGAGTATTCTCAGGTATAATTTTAACCCTTTTTTGGGCCTGAGAGACTAAATTTACGAAAAAGGAACAACCACAGAGTCCATAGTTAAGCTCTTTTCCGACTCCCTAAAATTGAAAAGATCGCCGAGTGACCTTATTCTTTCACACTCGTTAAAATGGTCCAGAAGAACATTCTTGATGGAGTCCATAGTTAAGCTTGTTTTAGACTCCTTAAAAATGAAAAAATTGTCGAGTGATCTTGTCTTTATCACACTTGTTAAAATGGTTTTGAATAGACGTATTTTTCTGTTTGAATTGACTAGACTACTTTCGAAAAAGGTACCATAGTGGAGTCTCCTTTTACGATTTTTCAGACTCTCTAAACATGAAAAATGATCGATTTTACCTTCTCTGGGCTCGTTAAACTTACATCGAAGGTTGCTATCATTGTGTCCTGTTAACCACATTTTCATTCCTGTGTCTTTGGACCAATGCCAGATCCATGTTGCTCTTAGCTGAACCATTTGAAGCATGCCTTAGCACACAAGCCTTGTAGCACTTTACTTTTATGTCTTGACACCTTGACCCCTGGAGGAATTTTTTTGAGTATCCTTTCTTTGAACATTAGTCTGGTCCTTTTGCCTAGAACTAGTATGTTTGCGATACTCGTTCCCCCTTTGTAATGTAGCATTCTTTCATTCTTTTTCCAGAATTATTGAAAAAGACAAAAAAATCAAATATACCCCAAAAAGAGGAAGGGAAAAGAATTTTTATTTTTATTGGTAGCACAATGAGTCGCCTTTGGATAAAGCACATACTTTCGTTTATTCGTCAAGCCCCAAGATTTAATATGACCTTAGGAAGCTGTTCTTGCTACATAGAGTCGTGTCCTCCTCCATTTGGTTATTCTTCCAAACATATGGAGAGTTTGTGTTGCCTCCTGCATCGTGAACTTATGTCAATACCATGCTGCTTGAGTCTCATCATTTGTTGTGCTATTGTCCAAGGGAAGTTTTTACCAATCTTGAGTCGACCCCTCTGTAGTTTGTCTCTTGCCCTCATGCCTGACCATCCCGAAAGTCTAATCAAGTATTTGTTCGAAATTCATGAAGCCTTCAGTCTGATCATCAAGATCCTCTAGTTCATACTCAACAAGCCATCGAAGACCTCTGGGTAGTGAAGTCATACACTCATTTACACTCCTACCTGAGTATTGAAGATTTTGATGTTGTTTCTCGAGCTCTAAAGACCTCATCTCCAACCATCAGGCCTTATCAACTTCTAGAAGATGGATATTATACATGTATATCTTTTTGTTATTTTGGGATGTAGATCTGTTGTGTATTGCTCATGACTACACTTTATATAGTTATATGACATGGATCTGTAGTGTATTTGATTCACAGCCATGATTTTATTTCATCCCAAGCATGGGTATGCCCGCCTCGGTGAGACAATCGTTATTTTGCAGATGGCACCTCCCAAATTCTGGTCCCTAGGCTCACTAGTTTGGTATGTTGGTGAAGATTGATAATGTATTTCGGCCATTAGATGCTCTTTTGACCTCACACATTAGGGGGCATCTATTATAACCCTAATTTGCATCAGACATGCTTACCTGGCATTAGGCCATCTCATATTCCTTCTTTTCCAAACCACTACTGAACAACTCTTCTAAAAAACTCCCTTTTTAAAGGTACACGCTAATTGACCCACTACAGCCCGCGTGTATCTACAATGTCCATGTTAGCTGACCCACTACATCCCGCGTGTACCTACAAAAGCACAAAAAATGAAAAGTTACTAATGGAACACACAGTTTTGGGTAAGTTAACTCAACCTTTTGGCCATGCATAGCCGATCATTCAACCAAATACCTAGCCCTTTATATCCTATAAAAGAATGGGTAGGGGTCCCATTTGAAAGGAGGAAAAATCATAGTAAAGAAACTATACCCAATTGAACATTCCCTTTGTCCCAACCTTTGGACATCCTTGTGCAAAGAGAAGTATATAGAAAAGTAGTTGGAGTACAGTTGAAGAGGAGCCTAGGACCAGTTTCGAGGAGCAGTGCCGACCACATATTGTAAGTTTACTCTTGTGAAGATTAATACAAAAAGGAATACTTTTTCCATCCCACCATATCATGTGTTCAAATTGAGTATTTATTTTATGATATTGTCACAACTAACCCAACAATTAGTATATGAAATGCATGTTCGCAGTCTTTGTTTGTTCATGTGTGAATGCAGGTTAGCTTTGGGAGGAGGCTTGCAATCAAAGAGCAAGTGAAAGAAAAGGGATCGACATTGAACGAAGGAATTGAGGTAGAGTTACCAAATCTTGTTTACACCTTTGTATTGCATGAATGTGGGGTTTTGTGTGGGGAGAATAAGAAAAAAGTAGAGGCCTTTTAAATGGTCATTTTCTGCATGAATGATTAAAACCCTTAATGCTAGTCCATAGGGGAGATTTACCCAACAACATGTTCCTTCTTAATTTTACAGTAATTCGTTGTTTCCTTTCCAGCAGGTTAAACAATCGTTGATAGATTGATTCATTATGTGTTTTCACAGATTAGATTATTGTTTCTTAGTTAGATGAATTCAACAAATTAATTAAGTGTCTTTGATTCACATTATGTTAGTGATCAGATTACAATTCTGTTGAGTAAGTTCTTATTTTCAGAGTTTTAATTAATGTGTGATGAATGTGATTCTTGAGAAACTCATATTTGCTTTAGCTACACGATTTTAACCTCTACAACTATCTGCATAGACTTTGATGATATTCTTGAAAGAAAAGACGAATCCTCGGTTGATAAATTAATGTCAGATTAAGGTTGTTTTTAGGACATATTTAGAGCCCAACATTTTGGCGCCATTTTTGGGGAGAATGTCAAAGATAGTATAGGTTGCATCTCTGGAGGATGAGGTATTGAAAATAGAAGGTAAGAACCTACGTAGGCAATGAGTAAAATGCTTGTGCCAACACCTACCTTCAACCCATGCATATAGGTTATATAGGTGCTTAGAATTTTGTGTCTGTGTGTATGACTAAGAAGAAAGAACCTGAAAAACCAAAACCCCCACCAAAAAATACAAAATCCCAGGGTCCAGTGCCCCCTGGAAGAAGCACTTTCATAGACAAAATCATCCAAAAATATGAATCTCAAGCTTCGGTTGGACCTCAAAAAGGATCCACTCAAATCCCTCAAGAAGAAAATTCACCAACTGCAGTTCATGCTAAGGTTCATAGTGGAACTGAAGGGACTGAGCAAAGTTTACAAAACACACATACTCTGTCTCTCAGTCCTTTAGACGAGGGAAATTCTTGTAATTTGGAAGAAGGAGATGGGGAGACCAGTGGAATTGCTGAGGCAAACCCACCACCCCCTGAACCTCGATCTCTTGTGATTCTGATAGGAGAAGGAATACCTAAAATCCCATATATAGGCAGCGCGATTAAATTGCCTAGGGGATCAAATAATCAACCACCTCGAATAGAACACCCGAACCAAGAAATCCATGAAGATTATTGGCATATTTTCGACCAAATGGAACAACCAAATAAACCACAGACCCAGACTTCCACTTTGGAATATCCTATAGTTGATCTAGTTGCTAATACCCCAGTGAAAGACATTCCACTACATAATCTTCCAACCTTTCATGGATTGATATCAGAGGACCCTGATGCATTCTTATTCGAGTTTGAAGTCTTGTGTAGAGGTTATGACTACACGTCTGAACCCAGAAACTGAAACTATTTCCTTCCACCTTGAAAGGAGTAGCCTTACGATGGTTTATGGGACTAGGAGGAGGAAGTATAAATTCATGGAATGAAAGGAAACAAGCCTTCCTTAAGAAATATCAAGACTACTGTAGAACCAGGGATTTAAAAGACAAAATCTTTCAAATGACTGCAAAAGAAAATGAAACACTAGAAGAATATGTATAAAGGTTTCTGTTGCGCCTCTTTTGTCACCTAAATGAGAAAAACAAAGGTGCTTACAAGATTAGTTGGGTTAGCTAAGAAAGACAGATGTAAAGGAAAAGGGTTAGAGAAAGAAACATAAAAGAACAAGCTAAGAATTAAACTAAGAAATAAAAGAACAACTAAACTACTGCGCATAAGGACATAAGAACAAAAAACCAATAAGACTCATGTCACAAATGGCAAGGATTATATTAGTGAAAGAAAACACCAAGAAGAAAGAGGACTTTGGGTCCCTTATTCCTACAAGGGAGGGCTCTTGGACCCCCACAACTAAGGTCTTCTTACAACTTTGAATGAAATGGTGAAATAATCCCAAGCTAATCCACTCAAGAGGTGAGATGGATTGCCCAATGTAATGGTGCTAGTATACTCTTAATGAGAAAAGATAATTCCTCAAGAGAATAGCAGCACCATAACCTTGCTAATGAATTCCTTCAAAATGAAGTGCACCCATGGCCTTGTTTTATAGCACCTCTTTGAGGTATTGTGCAACCAGCTTATAGTGTGAAAAGAGGCTATTTAGGGCATTTTTAGGTCTTTGACCAGCCACCCAGTCGGATTCAGCCGAGATTTGGGTGTCAAATCAACTTGGAAGCTGAACCAGAAGTGTGTGGGAGGCCGACTAATCTCATAAATGCACCGTTCTCAAATGTGTGTGTATTTTAGTGACCACAGTCCCGCATCATGTGCATGTGCACTTTTCCTACATTTCTGGATAGCGCATGTGCGTGCGCGCCTTGTGTAGTCATAACGCACTTTAATTTTATCACTGGTTGTATAGTTTTGGACCTTTTGGAAATGATTTTATGGTAATTTTGGTCCGTGGGTGACCTCATAACTGTTTGACGATGTTGGATTCCTATAACCATTTGCGGATGAAATTTCAGTGATAACAAATTCCCCCTAATGGATGAGCTTAGGAGCATACGTATAGCCGAAATTCATCAATGTTTCTTCTACTGAGAAGGACATTGTAAGAGAGAGTGATAGTGAGAGTATCAAGAGTAACCCATTGGAGGGAGAAGGGAACCTATAGAACCCAACCTTCCATAAGGTGTGTAAAAATAAATTGTGTACAAATGAGGCGGGCATGCCCCATGCTCGTGTCATGTAACTCAAAAAACAATGGTATTGTATAGTAATTGAAACGGTGTGTTGATGTAGACAACTGCAACACCCTTGGGGGTGGTCATGATAAAGGCAGAAGATAAATCTGAGGAGGAACATACTCTGAACAATAGAAAATGACACATGTAAGCAGTATCATGGATTCTGTAGCCATTGATAGCCCATCCAAGTTTAGAGGTCTTCGGAAAATATAAGAAATAACTGCAATAGTCACAAAGTAAGACCCATCGTAACATGAGAAAGTGTTGAAGTAGAATGTTACGGGGGTCAAGGACAGTAGGGAGAAAATGTGGTTCTCCCTATGCCATCTGAGACCTCTCATTGGAAAGGTAATGAGAGTCAAGATACTTTTGCCCTTCTGGAAATTGTGTTGATGTCGACAAAAGGGGGACGCGACTCCAAGAAGCAAAAGGGCATCGAGAAATCTACTAGGTGAGGTTAGGAACTGGAGGAGGTACATGGATGAAGTCAAGATGTATGAAGACTCAAGACTGCCCTTGGTTAGGGGTATATGCGAAGTATAAGTGGCCGCAACCGTTCAACTAGGTCGAGTGTCAGGGGGACAACAAGACGTGGGATAAGTTGCGCCAGAGGCGGGACATAGTGGACAGACTCAAAGAGCAGAGGTTAGTGGCCTATGGGATACTCGGAGTATATGGATGATGTCAACAGGAGTAGATGATAAGGAGTGCCCCAACCAAGGGCGACATGGGTTGTGTTTTCCAAAAAAGGGAAGAAGGTTGCCAAAAGGTGACGACAAAAAGATATGTAAATGCCGGAACAAAGGATTTTTACAATTTCTAAAGAATAATTTGGGATGAGTGTACAAATACAGAAATGGGTGCCCCAATGTAATATGGTTGAGGTAGTGAGGGCACAATGTTCTTGGAGAACTGGTGGAGGTTGGGGGCCCCATGGGTGGGTTTCTATATGAGGTAGATGGGATGGAGGGAAATTTGCGTAGGGGCAAACTAATTGTGGATGAAATGGAGGGTTAATGATACTGTGGAGGTGCAGTCAAAATAGAACCATGAAGAGATAATCTAAGAGTCTATTAGGAAATCTAGCACAATGAGGAGAAGGAGTATGTGGCTGATTCATGACATGATGTAAGACTATCGAGACTCCCATCCCTAAAGGGTTGAAAAACAACATGAGTGTCAAAGTGCCAAAGGGTGCTATGAATGGGACAACTCATGTGGGGGAGAGTGCTACCAGGTAATAGTACCTAAAATGCAATAGAGGTGTCGGTACTACAGAGCCAGAGATGGGGATCCTAAAGGCAAATTTGAGAGAGTGTGACTGGAGATGCAATTGAAATTAAGAGGGAATGATTACATGCCATTTTTGATAATATACCTGAAGGGGTTGCGTTGATGTATGACGACCAAGTACCTGCACACATAAAAACCAAATACCCGACATGAACAATATCTAAAGAGAATCGAACATACAAGCATTTATTTGATAATTTTGAACATGAGCATGTGTACCTGGACAGGGTATGAAAAAATGGTTCCCCGGGGGCTAAGGATAAAAATGGGCCCAGGGACTATCTGGATGTAGATGATGGGATGCTAATCCAGTGGTTGAAGACGGATCAAAAAATGGACACCCGAAGCTCCCAGACTTGTGTTTGGAAGTTTGGCAGAAAGGCCTATATATAGTTGTAGGGCCCACATTGCCACCTCATTTGTACTTGTTGTCAGAGTGACTGGACGAGAGGTATTTAGAGGATATTTGGAGATTCTGGGAGAACGAGGCAGCCGATTCAGGACTAGCGAGCTTCAGGTTAGTATTCTTATTGTCCTGCATAGAAGTAGGTTTTCAATTTATGGCCAGGGCCTGTCCGGAGGGCCGTACAAGGGTTTTTATGGGTGTGGGCCCCCCAGTGCGTGGGTGATCCGAAAATATGCATGCACGGGTGCAAACCTATTATCCAGATAGCCACGCATGGGTGCATCCATAGGGGAGATAAAGGCGTGCATGGTATGCGTGCCTATTTGCTACACAGTTGCGCATGGGTGCGCGAATGTGTAGTGGACATGTGCATTGTGATGCGTGCCTGTGTTCATGATAGGGGTGCATGGAGGTGCCCCTGTATGGTGAATAGGCGTGCACACATGCGCACCTATGGGATGAACAGGTGTGCATATGTGCATGCCTGTGGGGTGAATAGGCGCGCATATGTGCATGCCTGTGGGTTAAACAACCGCACCTTGGGGGCAAGGATGATGGGTGAAAAATTTATTTTAATGTGTTTTTATGGTCAATATGGCTGATCTAGGACTATATTATGTGGTTGCAGGCGATCATTTGCACGATGCCGGTCCACTGGCGAGAGCGGGACTAGTCATAACTGAGGGATGTCATGGCTATTGAGGAGCTGGGGGTTCATGCCACTTTGGCAGCCTGTGGGCTGCTGAAGTTCTTCGAGTGCCCATTGATACGGGTTCAGGAGTATCTTCTGCAGTTTTTGATCTGGATGTGGAGTCTGGACCTGCATTGTTTTATGGTGCGGGGAGAGAATCTAGCCTTCACTTTGGTGGAGGATGTGTACTTTCTGACTGGGCTCCCTTTTTGGGGAATGCCCCTACCGGCAGAGCCTGTGTTACCTGCGGATGTGCAGTTAACTAACTTGGTCCGGAGGTATTGTTCAAGGGAAAAATTCATGTCAGGTTCTGTAGTGAGTATCGGGGCGATGCATGCTTTAGTTCATTTTTGTGTAGTAGCGATGAGCGTGAGGGTATATGGGTCCCTCACGACTCAGCGGATTAGTGGAGGTTAGCTAAGGATTATGGGGAGGGAACTGGGTGGAGAGAATTTGGCCTGGGGTTTAATGCTGCATGCCAAGATGGTAGGGCAGCTGGACAGATGTCAGACTGCAGACTCAGGGGACTTTTCCTTTGGGTCCATCTTGGTGGCCTGGTTTTTGGAGAGGGTGTCGATGTTGCACCCTAGAGGTTTATTGGGTGCACCTGGTGTGCGAGAGCCATGATTGAGGCGGTGGTCGACAATTTTGATTCACCATGGTGGTGGTGAGGGTGGCCATTTTTTCACAGTCAAGGCTACACAGGTGTGGCGGCAGATGCCCCAGATCATACTGCAATATCCATACTGTGGGGTTGACTTCCGAGGTTATCCAGATATGGTGTTACCTCCAGTGGAGGCATTCAACCACCGAGGTATGTTTGTGATTTTGATATGTTGATTTTTGAGATAGCATGAAATCTATATTTTGTATAGATGCTGATACTATTATTTGGTTGTTTGTATGTACAGATGTGGGAACTCACGGGTGCGAGGTTGAGTTGATGAGAGCACCAGTTCATCAGGGGCCAGTGAGACCACCGCGGGGAGAGCTGCGGGCAGGAGAGAGATGTCAGTGTGAGGACATTGAGGCGAGACCAGTCGGTGACGAGAAAGCAACTAGGAGATGTCGTTTTGATGACCCTGGTGCCGGGCCATTGCATGCTCTTTTGGTGGAGGCCAGGGGAGATTTTAAGGATATTCACCATCGCTTGGAGGAAGTGCTATAAGGAGTGCCTGAGTGCATGTGGTCACGCATCCAGGATGAGAGCATCCTAGAGCAGTGTGTGGGAGACTGTGGTGTGGTGAGTAGCAGTAGCAGGTGCTGTGATGACTGAGCGGTTACCTTCAGGTCCGGAGGGACCTATAGTGGGTGGGGCACCACTGCCCGAGGGAGGGGTAGGAGGTGGTGCTCTAGAGGCACCTTGAGTGTCGCTCTATGTATGTTTGTATTTTTGTATATAGGCTAGTGGGCCCATTTTGGTGTAGTGGCACCAGTTTTGTACCGAGGTGCTTCATTGGCCTGTGGATTTTGTATACGATGTATTTTATGTGTATGTAAACATTTTGATGGAACTGTGGAACGATTTATATATACATATGAGTATACATTTTGGGGTCTTTGTGATGTTTACATGTGTTTTTTAATGTGTTGATGATGTCTAATATATATATATGCTATGACAGGCTCTTGATGGTTTATGTGTGTGTAGAGATATCTTGATGTGATATGTGCCAATTGAGTATGATGTTAGCTAGGTTATTTGTAATTTGATTCAATTGTCTTGGAATATGTGTAAATGTAATGAAATCAAAATGTCGAGATAAAAGTATAACTTGCAGGTATTTGCGAAAGAGGCAAGGATCATGGACACAGTACACATTGTTGAGCTGGAGGACGACTAGTTGGGAGTCAAGAAAGATGCTAAGGTGATGAACACGATGATGACGAGCATCGATGAGGAGGCCAATGATGATAGTGTACTCAGCTTGGTTGTTGGTTGCTGAACCCAAACAGATTCCTCTAGAGTGGAGCAGTTCATGTGAGGGGGTATAGAGGGCCCAAGCTACCGAAGCGAGATTTTGTGACCAATGACTAGCACCGTCGACGTAACTGATGTGGTAGGCCGGTGGAGGAAGCATTTGTCAATAACGCAAATGATAGTTTAGACGTGAGGGATGGAAAAAAGATTAAAAACACTATAAAAGAAATAACCTAATGTAGAGTGGCTACGCTTAGGCGTAAAATTTCTTTAAGTATAACCCGTTGACAGGTTATTTGAGAGAGAGGCTTTCGGGGGAAGCCAATATGTAGGCACCTTTGGTGAGGCAATGTTGGATAATGTAGGGGCCATGCCATAGTGACTCGAATTTTCCATGACCGAGGGTATCATGAGCGATATCATAAGCAAGTATGAGGTCGCCTTCGTGAAATGAGGGAAGGTTGACATGGTGATCAAAGGTGGCCTTTGACTATTTTTTGGCTACCTCATTGTCCTGTAATGAAGATCGACGATCTTCATCCAGGGACTCTAAGTTCAGCAAACACTGCTCCATTGGAGTAGTGTCAGGTAATAGCTCAATTTTGGTGCATAAGGTGGGAATTTCACACTCGATAGGAAGAGTGGCCTTGACCCCATGGACTAGATGAAATAGTGTGAAACCAGTGGTCATTTTCACGGCCGTACGGTACGCCCATAGTGATGAAAATAAAATATGATGCCAATTGGTCTTATGTTTGTTAACTGTGTGCTGCAACATGGTCTTGAGGACCTTGTTAACTAATTTGACCTGTCTGTTAGACTGAGGGTAATATGGTGAGGCAAACTTGTGGGAGAATCCCAACTGTGATGAGATTTTGACAAAAATCTCATTCTTGAAATGTTTCCCGTGATCGGAAACTAGTTGGAGTGGTACTCCAAAGCGGGATATGATGTGATTAAAGAAAAAATGTGCTGCAATGTTAGCGGTGTTGTTGAAGGTGGGCATGGCTTCAGCCCATTTTGTGAAGTAATCGACTGCGAAAACAATGTATTTGTGTCCATTGCTGGATGGGTGGTTACAAGTCATGAAGTCGATGCCCCATTTACAAAAGGGGCCCACAGTAATGACTGGGCAGAGAAGAGCAGGTGGTGCTTGTGCTTTGTTGGCGTAAAGATGAAATTTATTGTATGGCTTCACAGTGTGAATGAAATTGTGATACAATGTAGGCCAAAAGTAACTTGCTCGAATGATTTTCTGAGCAGTGGACATTCCCGAAAGATGGCCCCCACACGTGTCACTATGGAAGTCGTTCAAGACTCTATTGGCCTCGTCAATAATCAAGCATCGATGAAGTATGGTGTCGACCGCTTGTCGATATAAGATATCTCCAATGAGGAACTAGTGGGGGGCTTGGTGGCAAATACGACGGCGATCATCTCGTGAGAGGTGGTTACCAAACTTTTGTGTTCGGAGGTAGATGAGGAGGTCACCATACCAAGGATCATCCGAAGTGATATAAAAGAGATGTTCATCGGGGAAGTCAGTATTGATGGGGGCACTGGTAGTATCAGAGGGGAAGGCCGTGACAAGTTCGGCGAGGACGAGAGATTTCTTGCTCTTGGGTGTTGAAAATTCAAGATCGTACTCCTGAAGGATATTGATCCATCGGGAAAATTTGCCATTAATTTGCCGACGACTAAGCAAGTATTGCATAGGGTTGGAATCTGCTATGAATTTAGTCATGCGAAGCAGAATATAATGGATCATTTTTTGGACTACTAGGATGACTGAAAGGGCGAGTTTCTCTTCATGATTATACTTCAAGGGTGGCCCTGAGAGGTTTTTACTAATGTAGTAAATGACATTCTCATGATCGTCATCGCCGATTTGAATGAGAACTCCTGCTACTGAGACAACTGATGATGATATGTAGAGGAGATAGTCGCGATTATAGTCGAGTGAACTAATTAAAGGGGCGTTAGAGAGCGTTGTTTTAATATCTTCGAATGCTTTTTGGGCATGTTCATCCCAGTGGAATGGGATGTCACAGTGTAGTAAGCGAAGGAAACTGTGTGCTTGAGTGGCATAGTCTAGGACAAATCATCGTAGAAAGTTATCTTTTCCTTGTAGGCTATGGAGTTGACGTA
>SNQJ01S0044885.1:140536-158629 GCA_010110895.2 Picea sitchensis
GGTTAAGACCAAAAGTAATGTAAAATATCATGCAAAACAAATTAAACGTGTAGTAATGAGAAAGGACGTTATGTACCTTGGAATGATCAGGTGGAATGATAATATAAGTCTAAATACAAGTGATGAAGGGTATAACAATGGAAAAAATTATGGGCAAAAAGGGTACAATATGTGGACCTAACAATGTCTACCAGAAGTGAGGTAGTACTGGGAAATGGTGTGTATAATGGCCATATTTTGAACATATAGCGCAAGCGAATTTGGTTTGCAGCCCTTTTCTACTTGAGTTAGGGGAGGTAGTGGCAATACTTTCTACAGTGGTGAGTGGTGATGGTGTTTGATTGAGGGGAATTAGGTTACGTAATTCGGGTAGAGATGGGCATTTGTTGGTTGGGTGTCCATCTTTCTCACATAGCACACAAGGAGGTTGGACATGTGGGGGGAGTGGAGCTGTGGGCTCCTTCTTCTTTCGCCTGCCCCCAGCTGTGGCAGGAAGGTTAGTGAGTGGGGGTGTAGAGGGTATGTTGGGAGTGAGTATGGGAATCATGATTGGGATTCCTTCCATTTGGGGGGGAAGGGATGGTTGAGGAACCATCTCTGGTGGATGTAAATACCAAATTGGAATTGCCAATACCATATTAGGGAGAGTAAGCATTGCAGCTACTTGGAAAGATTGTATGCCTGGTGAAGGGTAAAATAAGGGGATTTGAGTAATGGCTTGGGGAACTATCTCCCAAACTGGGATATGGCCTTGGGGAGAGGTGAAATTGTGAACTGGTGGAGTCAACGAGTTCACATGAGGCTCATGAGGGGGGAGCTCTGCGACTAGTGGGACGTCGGATATGATAGAAGCCTCCCTAGGAGGAATGGTATCCTCCGTGTCAGTTCCTTTGGACGATACGATGCATACCTGATTGGAAGGATTAAGGAGCGGTGGTGCACCATGGTAAGTTCCTAACAATAATGGGTCTTTGAAAATCCTGGGACCCATTTTGATGAGTGGGTATGCTTCATGACTAGTGTGGATGAGAGGGAGAATGTTATCGATGTTGGCAGAAGGGTTGGGATCATAATGTGAAACTTGGTCAATGGTAATGATCTTCCCGTTATGGGGGAACATCATTGTTCAAAAGACGGAAGAGGCAACTGCCTTCATAGCGTACATGTAGCTACGACCAAACAAGATATTATAATCGAGTGGGGCATCGATAACTTCAATGTCGATGAGAATGGTCCATCCCCTGAGTTCTACAGGGACAATTTGGAAGAGCCCTTCAGGAGAAGATGGTTGTCCATCATAATCTCTTGAGGTAATGGCAGTTGGTATAAGTTTGGGGGAACCAAGTTTCTGCCATACAGACTTGGACATAATGCATGTGGATGCACCTTCATTGATGATGCATCGATGAACTATAATGTTCCGAATTTTTGCTGGGATTTGAAGAGTGATTAGAGTGGGGAGGCGAGGTTCTCCATTGTCGAGGTCAAATGTGATGAGTTGAGTATCTGCGGGGTCGACTGCCCCCAAGGCAGAAAGTAATGATTTTCACTGAGTGGGACAAGTTTGAAGGACTTCTAAGACTGACATGGAAGTCGACGATTGTGCTAAGTCATCGACCAAACTATAATTATGAGTTGCCCTAGCCTAGGGGTTGTGGACATTCCTGCGCAATGGGTTGCAAGGGATGCGGAGAGGTGTTTCTACGTTAGAGAGAAGAATCACCAATGTGGGTCTCGTTGGTGTTGGGATTGTTTCTGGGGGAATGGGAGGCGACTCAACGGGTGTGCGGTATTGATGACTACATGTTTGTAGAAGGATTTCTTCCTCACTGGTGAGGAGGATAGTACGATCTGTGGGATTATTTGGATTGAGATACTGTCCCAAATGTGGTGGGGTAGGCTTCATGTCCTGTTGGATGTTCATCACACCCTAGTGTGGAATGGGATTCTGCAGCACGACTGGGGGAGGTTGTTGCATGTATTTTTGTGGGGCCTGCTGAGGGGCAGGCGATGCTGGAGAGTGTGGTACACTTCCTGAGTATTTCATCCATTTAAAATCAGTGATTTGGGGGCAATGATGAGTATAATGACCGAACTTACCACAAAGGGAACAAGGGAAGGTGGTTCTAATAGTATTTTTATTCCTCCCTTGATGCTTGTTGTTATTTACCCCTGGGGGTTATGATTCCCTTGATTCTGGTTGCCCCCACTAGGTTGGTTTTGTTGGGGGTGATTCTCGCCTTGACCTAGGTTTCTATTGTTCCTAGTTTTTTCTTTCTTTTTGGCATTATTCGATTGATGGGTCATATTTTCCGTATTCGGCTGTTCAAAATTTTGATATTGCTGAAGGGGAGAGGGTTGAACAAAATTCACCCCAGCATGAGCATGTGGGGGAGCTATGGGCTGTGGAGGACCAGGGAATGGAAAGTACGGATTCTGTGGGGGTAATGATATGTAAGGTACATAGGTAGGCATGGCGCTTTCGCTAGTACTTAGAGTATAAGCTGAGGTAGAGGGGGTACCAAAACTTGTTTGGATAGGTGGGTGTATTGTGGGTGTCGACGGTGGCCCACTGATGGGTGGATGAATAGCAACAGGGTATGGTTGTTGATAAGGGGGTGGAGGGTAATAAGAGGTTCCCCCATATGCCAATGGATATTGAGGTGTGCCATACATTGGTGGTTGTTGAGGTTGTGGACTGTGGTGCATGGTATTACCGATCAATCAGTCTGCTGAGTGAGACATCTCGGGTTTGTCTTGGCTAAATGGCACGAGTTTTGGGAGATCAGGAAGTACTATGTACAAGTACCCTGATTGTGAATAGATGAGGTCGTATTGTTGAGCCTTAGTGATGGCTTCTTCTTCCGATTGAGGGAAGGTGGAAGCCACATCTTTACCAAGGAGAGAGACAAGTGATTTGAGAAACTAGTCAAGACACTTTTGTTTGGTGGTTTCGGCTTTGCATAAACTATGTCATCTACACCACTCGTGAATGTGATCAACGATATGTGTGGTTGAGGTTTTTTTAAAATTAGAGAGTAGTTCAAGACCATTGTCATGGCAGATTGGTAATTGGAAGAAGGTCAAAAATGATTTGGCCAAGGACTCGAATGTCGCATGGGACCTTGATTTTTTGTCTACATACCATTTGGCTGATGGGTGTGTTGAAATAATTGTAGTCAAATGGAATCATCCATAATGTTGTTGGAAGAGCACCATAGGTGGAAAGTCATGACATGGTTGGTAGGGTCATCCCCTACCTTTCCTTCAAAATTTGGGATATCTAAAGGTAGATTGGTAGGCATTGCAGGACATTTGGGGTCATGCAATATAGGATCATTTGTGAGTTTGCTTAAATTTTGTATGTTAAGAGAGGCCAAATATGGCATCTGGAGTGGTGGCGGAGGATTAGTTCCAGGCATGGTGTGAGTGTTCTATGAACCTGACCCTTGAGGGGGGCTAGGTGGGTTGGTACTTCCCCCTAGAGAGGAAGTTGGCCCCGCGCTTCCGTGTAAAGGAGAGCGAGTGGACGGTGGCCCTTGGGAAGTGGACCCAAGTAAGGTGGAGCCAAGCAAAGCTGATCCTAATATAGTGGCACTCACTGGAGTGTGTGAAGGTGGTGTTGATGAGTTGGTAAGATGAGTAACTGCCTCTAGAATAGGAGGGAGGTTTAGCAAGTGTCTGGAACAACGGGGGTTCTATGGGTCCCCTATGATGTCCGACTAGCTGAGTGGATGTGTGCAATTTGTGGTGAGAGTAATAAAATAAACAAGAGCCTTTTGTTGCAATTTTTGAACTTTACACAATATATATCAAAATCAAAATGTAATCATAAGTGCATCATACATACAATATTTTGAAAAAGAAGCATATATGTGGATAAGTGGGTTTTGTCTGCATGGGGGATCAAAGAAAACAAATGCTCGTGTCCTAAAAGATGTAACGTCCTTCCTCTCAAATAGCACTGGACCTTCCAATAGTGCTCAATAGTGGGGTCTGAAGTCACCAGAAGAGAGACTAGTGAAGGATGAAGTAATCAGTTATAATGAGAGGTAAAGGGGGCATATCCCAAAATATCTTGCGATATTTCCCAATAGCCACACAAAATCCGATCAAGGTGTAATTGCAGCCCACAATTGCCACCTGGTTAGATGTCCTAAAATTTAGTCACTAGGTACCTCGGTCAAAGTGCGACATTTAGATTTTCGGCCTAAGAAATGGGTCACGGGCTAGATCCCATCCAAGAGGTGGGTGCCTCAAGGGGGGATGCACAGAACAACTGGACCTCAACCTTCAACCCTTCATGAGTATCTCCCTGCCTTATGGTTTTAGGAACACTTGACTTGGAGGATTTTCAGTTCCCTATTTGACGACTTTTATTGTTTTGACAATGTGAGAACCATATAACGGGGAGTTATTTGGATGCCTATCCCCGAAATCCTACCTAGACTAAAAAATTTCTTTTGGCACCTCCTATGGAGGAAAACTTAGTGAGTTTTTAGAAAAAAATTAGATGTGGTTTGTTTGAGAGATTGGGGGTGTGAGCCAATCTCATTGAAATTAAATGGGAGTGGATAGTTTCGTCAAGAAAAGGGTGGGGTGTTTTGGAATCGCTTTGGAGGAAACTTACTTTGACCTCCACGTTTTGAGATGAAAACTATGTGAGTGATAAGTGACTTTTGTGTGTGAATGAGTGAAAGTGTGCCAATGTTTTAATGAATTAGGTGTCACCTTGTTGCATGTGGACTTTGCTTGGTCCTTACAAGTGTGGATTACCTAATTAACTAAATGTCTTTGGTACAACCTTGCGTAATTCAAAAGTCCCTAGGGAGCTAGCATGTGGACATGTGGGTCCTTTACTATTCCTTTAACTCCCTATTGTGATTTAATCTAAGAAATATTTAAAACTATCCTAGATTGTGATCATGTGGGCATGTATGGTCCCGTTACAAAACCTTTAAACTTCCCTAGTGATTTAATCTAAGAAAGGAAACTTCAACACTATCCTATATTTGTAGCATGTGGGCATGTATGGGCCTGTTACAATCTTGAGATGTGTTTGAAAAATAAACTAAGAGGAGTCCCAAGGGGGTTGTTGTCCTCTCCTAAAGGTTTTAGCCTTTTTAAGGGAGATGAAATTGTCCTACAATCTTTTTCTGATTCTCAAGGTCACTTGGAATTGCAAGAGAAGAGCATACTAAACTATTGTTATCCAACTTCTGGTCCCAATGCAAGTTTTATGTGATTACAAATGATTCCAACTTATACTTTTAGTCAAAGCAAGCCATCCATGTGGAAAAATGAAAGCAAAAGAAGAAATAATGATTTTAAACCCCCTAAGTGCCTATGTGTTTTGACTAATCCCTTTATATGAAGAGGGAACTAAGTGTGGTGCAGATTACAATATGCATGAAATCACTTTTAAGAAGGCTAGGGACCTTTCCCAAATCACAAACAAGCTTACAATGTGTATTTTTCTGCATAGGTGCACGGGTCTCAGAGTAGACAGAGGTGCACTGAGCGCCTATGCGCAACCCAAAACAGTCTTTTGGGTGCAGGTGCAAAGAACAACACTGTGATTTTAGCGCACGTGCGAACAATGCGCCACTGTAGGCCAATAAACCTACGCACAACTGACACACGACTGTGAAGAAAATTTTGGATGGAATTCTCTCAATTCAGCTTTGAATTAGATGTTTTGTAGGTCGGCTTGGGCTGGTTAAGGTACCTACAGGTTAAATAATCCAAAAGAAGAGATAGAAAAACCCAAATGGGGTAGGAAATTGATACCTTTCCCCGATGGAGTTGCCAATCTGTTGTGCCTCTTTTGTCACCTAAATGAGCAAAACAAAGGTTCTTACAAGCTTTGTTGGGTTAGCTAAGCAAGATAGCTATAAAGGAAAAGGGTTAGAGAAAGAAACATAAAAGAACAAGCTAATAATTAAACTAAGAAATAAAAGAACAACTAAACTATTGAGCATAAGGGCATAAGAACAAAAAACTAATAAGACTCATGTCACCAATGGCAAGGATTATATTAGTGAAAGAAAACACCAAGAAGAAAGAGGACTTTGGGTCCCTTCTTCCTCCAAAGGAGGGCTCTTGGACCCCCACAACTAAGCTCTTCTTACAACTTTGAATGAAATGGTGAAAGAATCCCAATCTAATCCACTCAAGAGGTGAGATGGATTGCCCAATGTAATGGTGCTAGTATACTCTTGATGAGAAAAGAGAATTCCTCAAGAGAATAGCAGCAACATAACCTTGCTAATGAATTCCTTCAAAATGAAGTTCACCCATGGCCTTGTTTTATAGCACCTCTTTGAGGTATTGTGCAACCAACTTATTGTGTGAAAATAGGCTATTTAGTGCATTTTTAGGTCTTTGACTAGCCACCCAATCGGATTCAGCCGATATTTGGGTGTCAAATCAACTTGGAAGCTAAACCAGAAGTGGGTGGGAGGCTGACCAATCTCATAAATGCACCGTTCTCAGATGTGCGTGGATATTAGCGACCACAGTCACACATCATGTGCATGTGTGCATTTCCCATGTTTCTGGATAGCGCATGTGCATGCACGCCCTATGTAGTCATATCGCATTTTAATTTTATCACTGGTTGTATAGTTTTGGACCTTTTGGAAATGATTTTGTGGTAATTTTGGTGCATGGGTGACCTCATAACTGTTTGACGATGCTAGATTCCCGTAACCATTTGCAGATGAAATTTCAGTGATAACAATTTCAATATAACTTGCAGAGGTCACCTTATGGTACACTACCAGGTGAGGTACTTAAAGCCACTCTAATAAAAGGTATGAAGGATGAATGGGTAGAAACATTGAATTTAATGGTAAAAGGTGATATTTATCAAGAAACATATGATAACATTATCCAATTGTGCATCAGGTGTTCACGTGGAAGTACACAAACCATATCGAGAATATGGGCTCCCCTCACCAGAAATATCTACAATACTGACAGGGGTGTCACCCGAGTAGAAGTTGGTAATCTTATAGAAAATTTTAAAGAAGACATTTTGATTACTCTGACTACACAATTGGATGTTCTACAAGTTAAACAGAAACAAGCAGAAGCAGAGCAGTCGTTGGCTATATTTTTCCACCGATGTAGAAGGAAACATTGTCCGAGGGAATGTCCCTTGGATGTGGTTCAGGTTTGTGCCATATGTCCCAAGGACCATGCGACAGAGGAATGTCCATCACTCCTAGGATTAAAAGATGTATTTAGAGAAGCAGGAGAGGAAACAAAACTGGTATATCTGATGGCTCAGTGTCCTCAATGGCAGTCTCATCCCCTAGGTATGCTACAAGATCCCTCTTCTTTCTTTCCTGGACAATATAATCAACAACATAATTCTAGAAACACATGGCAGGGTCAACCATTTGCTAACCCCACCTGGCAGTCCCAACAATATCCTACTGCACCTTGGCCAAATCAACCAGCTACAAATCCCACCTGGCCAAATCAACCAGTTTCAAATCCCACCTAGCCTGACTTGCAATACCCTACCCCATATTGGAAAAATTCAAACAACAACCCCTATCCTTCACAGTGGACTAACACAACTTCCTAATCCCCCAATTGGAATCAAAACTAGTAGCACCCCATGGGAATGACCAATCAACCTATGGGGATGGATCCTCAAGCTTAGACCACTTTAGAAGCTCCACTTCAACTACCCCAGAACCCTCAAACTCAAATGTTCCCTCAACTACCAACTGAACCCAACCTGAATTCAAACAACAGATCAACCCAGCTTGTGCAAATTGTTGAAAATGTTGAGGGTGAAATCAATTCTATAGGGTGCAACGAAATCTGGTTGAGGTCAGGGCATATAACTTCTCCTGAAGAAAGTAAAATTCACCAAGAACAAGAGACTAAAAATGATATAGGACCAACAATAAGACCATCGACTGTGGTCATAACCGAAGAAGCAGAACAAGGGGAAAACACAGTCGAGCAACAAAATCCCGATGAAGACTTAATTCCTCCTCCCCTGTTTCCCGAGAGGCTAATGATAGAAAAACCAACTGTATATCCTAACTTAGATATCACTGGGAAAATTAAAAATCTATATGTTAAAATCCCACTCCTACAGGCTCTGCAAGATATTCCCATTTATGCAAAAACAATTAAGGAAATATGTGGGAAGAAGCTTGTCAAGAAAGCTAAGAATCTGTCAACTGTTCACGTGGTAGGAGCTTTGTCTGATATTATCGCGGGAAAGCGGGAGATGGTCAAGTATACAAACCCAGGAAATCTAGTGGTAACAATTCATATACATGGCTATTTTTTTCCAAATACACTAGTGGATTTGGGGGAAGCCATCAATATTCTGACCATCAAAACCAACAATGTCCTGGGCATCACCTCCTTCGAACCTACTTCAATTATGTTAGAATTGGATGATAGATTGGTGGTTAAACCAATCGACACATTACAAGATATGGAAATTTCGGTCGATTCTTGGGAATACCCAACTGATTTCCTAGTTATCAACCCAAGAAGTAGACTCGATGGACACCCATTGATATTGGGAAGACCATGACTTGCAACAGAAGATGCATACAAAGGATGTCTCATAGGCAACATGAGAATTTCCATAAGAAGTGCTACAAAGAACCTAATCCTGTATCCTCCAGCTAAACCAAGTCAACCTATCGTACATCAGCAGTTGCCACCACCCAAATATCCAGAAAAAAACCTATGATATCCTCTCACACTGGAAGAAGCCCTCGGGCTCAAAAATCAACTAGAATATGATTTAATCAGTAGCTTCATTGACAGCCCAGCCATTATAGGAAACCCGACATGTCAAATGCTAAGAGTTGTTTTAGATAATAAGGCACATGGAGATCCTTTGGAAGAATTGATGGAGCAACAGATTCCCACTACTGTTGTCCATAACAACATATCAGTTGAAATTGCACCAGGGAGGTTTCTGAATATTAATGCTAATTTGAATGAGCAACAACAACAAAAATTGATTCATATCCTTTCTAAATATCAACAGGCTTTTTCTTGGGAGTATCCTGACATGAAGGGAATTGGTCCCCAAATCTGTACACATCATATCTATATTGAGAAAGATGCCTGACCCATCTGACAAGACCAACGAATATTGAATTCTCATCTTAGAGACATTGATAAAGAAGAGTTACAAAAATTGTTGGATGTAGTTTTCATATATCCTATTTCAGATAGCCGGTGGGTTTCTCCACTAGTAATCATCCCCAAGAAGAATGGAAAGTGGTGGATTTGTGTAGACTATAGAGAACTCAATAAATCTACTGAGAAGGACCACTTTCCCCTACCTTTTATTGATCATGTCCTTGATACTTTAGCAAGGAAGAAGTTTTTTTCCTTCCTAGATGGCTTTAGCGGTTATAATCAGATTCAGATTGCTCCAGAAGATCAGGATAAAACTACATTTACATGTCCCTGGGGTACATTCTCATATAGAGTATTTCCCTTTGGATTGTGTAATGCTCCAACTACATTCCAGAGAGCCATTTTAAGCATATTTTCTGATTTTATTAATGAAGGACTTGAAGTTTACATGGACGATTTCACCCCTTATGGCACTAATTTTGATCAAGCTCTAAGCAATCTGGAGAAGGTACTGGAACGATGCATTGCTACCAGGATATGTTTGAGTCATGAAAAATTTCATATGATGATGACCGAAGGTGTGGTACTAGGACACTGTGTTTCTGCAGATGGAATCAAGGCAGACCCAACAAAAATAGAGGTAATCCTTAATTTGCCTACACCTCGTACATAAACTGAGGTACGCAGTTTCCTTGGTGCTACAGGATACTATCACAGATTCATAGAAAATTTTTCAAGAACAACTTCACCTTTACATGCTTAAATTGGTAATGTGGAATTTCAGTGGTCTGATAAGTCTGATGTTGCATTCGTAGAACTTAAAAGGTTGGTTTTAACAACACCGGTGCTGAGAGGACCAAATTGAAAAATACCATTCCACATGTCTACAGATGCATCAGATAGTTCCATAGGCGCATTCCTTGGACAAGAAGAAGACAAGAAACCTTATGCTATATATTTTATTAGCAAAAATATTACTCCCTCTGAATTAAATTACACAATAACAAAAAAAGAATTTTTAGCCTTTATACATGCTATTAATAAATTTCACCACTATATAACAGGCTATCTAGTTATTCTGTATACTGATCATTCTGCTATTAAATATTTAGCTAACAAACCGATTACTAATGGACGATTTACTCAGTGGTTATTACTATTGTAGGAATTCAACATCACCATCAAGGATCGACTCAGAAGAGAGAATCTCATTGCAAATTTCTTGTCTCGCGTGCCCAAAATAGATGACTCGTTGACAGTTGAAGACCAACTTCTATATGAACACCTGTTCACTGTCACTATTAAGACACTGTGGTACATTGATGTGGTGAATTATCTGGCAGCTAGGAAACTACTAGCACACCTGTCATCAAGAGAAAGGAAACTGATCATTCAACACAGTGCACGATTCACCTGCATTGGTGGATATATTTTCCACACAGGTTCTGATCTTCAGATCCAAAGATGTGTAAGAGATGATGAAATTTATGATGTCTTGAAGGCAGGTCATGATGAGCCCTATGGTGGCCATTTTTCAGACCATAGAACTAGGCATAAGGTTTTACATATGGGCTACTATTGGTCCTCAATATTCAAAGACACAAAGAAATATGTCCATGCCTGCAAAAACTGTCAAAGGATGGGTCGACTAGGCCAAGCTGATGAAATGCCTCTACAAGCACAACTGGTGGCAGAACCTTTTGATATATGGGCACTGGACTTTGTTGGCCCCTTCAACCTAAAATCAAACCAGAAATCCCTTATACTAGTTGCAACAGACTATATGAACAAATGGGTAGAAGCAGTAGTCTTGCCAAATGCAATGGAGGAAGCATTAATTAAGTTTCTCTTTGAGTTATTCATATTCTATGGCTTACCCAGGGAAGTAATCAATGATAGGGGGTCGCAATTTACAACACATAAAATCACGGCCACTCTGCGCAATTATCACATTAAACACAGAGTTAGCTCCCCATACCACCCACAAGCAAACAAAGAAGTGGAAAGTGCCAATAAAGTCTTGGAGACAATATTGACAATAAAAGTCTCAACAAACCGTCAAAATTGGGTAACTGAGATTCCAAATTCCTTATGGGCCCATCGCACAACCTAGCATAACACTACTAGCTACTCTCCTTATCACCTAGTCTTTGGCAAAGAACCTATTTTTCCAATTGAATTTGAGATCAAGACTCTAAGAATGGCCCAGGAAAATGGACTAGATCATATGAAGGCACACACATAGAACCTACAACAGATCAATGAGTTTGATGAAGCACACATGTTCGCCCTTCAGTGCACAATTTTTATTCAGTAGTAGAGAGCTAGATGACACAATAAACATATCAAGAAGAAATCCTTCCACAAGGGTGATTGGGTGCTTCTCTATGATTCCAGATTTCAGGATTTTCCTGGAAAATTGTAGACAAGGTGGCTGGGACTGTATGAAATCAATGAAGTTAATAATAATGGCACTGTCACTATAGTCACCATTGACAGGTCTGGTTCTCCTTTTCTGGTAAATGGAAATCGACTATGACTCTACCATCGACCGCTTTCAAAAGAATCCTTTTGCCAAGAAGTAAGTAATGATCCTACTATTTAGATTTTAGTTGGCTGGGAAGGTAACCCAACAGCTTCATCTTCATAAAAGTGTTGTTTTTATCAAGCCCTGTACATATTGTATATAGTTTTCTTTACATATTTAATTGAGTTTTGTTTTTTACTTCCTAGGAAAGTCACTATCAAGAATTTTGGAGAACAAAAACCAGAAAAGATGACTGTAATGAATATAATTAGCACTCTTTTCTGTTCCTTATTCAAACTTCAAATTTCTCCTATCTCACTTTGAAAAGCCCATCGGATATAAACCTTGTTTTACACAGAAAATGAATGTGTCATGTTCCACAACAAAAAGTCAGGCGATTGAACTAAAATAATACACAGTTTTAATAAATAGAAAATGAATGTATGACACTAACAAACCACCCAATACTTTGATCATTGAATAAACCTACCCATAAAAATTGAATGAATCTAGTTGATGACTAATGAATCTTAGATTCAACAAAAAATGTCTGCGGGAGGTTTCCAATTACTTAATTAGATGGTTAAAATTTGAACATCATCGCTGTCATTCCTTTTTTTGTGATTGTTGTTCCCTTTGCAGGTAGTGTCGTTCATTCGAATGGAACAACTACTGTTCCTTTTGTTATGATTGTTTTTCCCTTTGCGGGTAGTGCCGTTCATTCAAACGGAACAACTCTCGTTCCTTTTGTTGTGATTGTTGTTCCCTTTGTTAGTAGTGCCATTCATTTGAACAGAACAACTTCCATTCCTTTTGTTTCAATTTCCATTCCCTTTTGTGAGTCGTATCATTCATTTGAATGTAACATCTTCCATTCCCTTCGTCACGATTGTCGTCCCTTCTTTCCAGGTAGCGATGTTCATTTGAAAAGAAAGAACTGCTGTTATTTTTGTGGTTGTTCCTGTTGTTGTTCCTTTCCTTTAAAATAACGATTTTTCACCTACAACACATCCTTCTGATATGTTTAGCCACTCCTTTAGGTATTAAATTCACTAACTAATTTTCAGTACCACTTCTAATTATCATAATAACGATTTGTCATATTTTGTGGACTATCTAACATACCTTATCGAATTGTTTTTTGGATTGATTTCTCTGAATTATCTTAATATTGTTCATAATCCTTAACCACCATAATTTGTTTCTTTACCCTATATATATACATATACTTGAATGATAATTTTCCTTCATATCATAATAAGGAGTCTAAGGCACATTTTTACTTGGAATTCTTACACTTCTTACGCCATCCCTTACTCTTAAGGAGCAGATGAGCCTCCCTTAAAAACAAAAACGATGGAAATAAAAATGAAATATAAGAAAAGAAAATAAACTTCTCCCACAAAGGATAGGGGGTCTCATCACGAGCCTACCTACCATGATCATAAGATAATAACACAAGTGAAATTCCCACTATGGCTACCACACCAGGGCAATGGCCTTTGGAATTTTTTTCGTCAAAGGACAAGAGGTCTGATCACGAGCCATATTTTTCACTTAGGTTATGAGCTAGTGAGTGGCATTATCATTATCTGTCTACCAAACCAGGATAGTGGTCTTTTTGGGAAAAGATGATTCAAACTATTTATTAAGGATACAGACTCATCTATGGGTTAAAAGGAAACCTTGTCGAGGCTATGGACGACCATTGGCAGCAATGGCTTTGCCTATGGTATGGAAGTTTATCTTAAATACGCTGAGTTTTTTGTGTGTTCATAGGCTTCATTTATTAAAACGAGGCTATCATTCTGTTTATATTTAATACAAGGGAAACTAACAAAAGTATGACATGTGGAATATTTCTAACACGTGAACAAATTTAGATTACTCATAATCTTTTTCCTTAAAACATTTTTGAATATAGGTACTTGAACGTATATTTCCCACAAAAGAGTGATTATTGCTCATGATTATTGTTAAAGTGCTTTTGAAAGTTATTACTGATTATTCTTCCAACAACGACGATGTCATAGTAATTACCCCTCGCTTGAACTACCTGCCATCATTACACTCGCACATGTCGACGGTCGAGGTCGACCTTTTCATTAATCTGGGGGAAAATACTCTGCACATTTACAGATAGATTATAATGATTGAAATAAATGGGAAAACTCACATTTTTATATACATTTGCTGTTATGTGATATTTACCATTTTTGGGGATATTTTCTTAAAAGTTGGTCTAACTAAGTTGCAACCAGGAATGATAGTTATCCTCATTTTCTTACAAAAGACATGGGTGGCCAAAGTGTACATCGAGAACCCACATTGTTGCAGGTAACCGACCAGGAAAGGGACATTTTACATCGTTTGAGGTGGACAAAAATTTTCAGTAGATTGCAGGGATATGACATAAATATCACGCTAGCATTTTTCTAGAATTTACAGAGGGGAGTCTCGGTGGTTCGAGACATAAAAATTATGATCAATAATGAAATTATAACGGAGGTAATAGGCCTCCCAAATTAAGGCACATAGTGGAAAGGGAAGTACACAACACTCAAAGAGGTTGTGGAGTCTTTCGTGGAGCCAAGAGAAGAACTTGACAAAAAAGGGAAAGGACTCAACCCCGCTGCTCTCAGCGAGCCATGGAAGAAGTTAACATGAGTAATTCAGATGTATATCACATGTGATGGGAGGTATGATGTGGTGATACCGCACCACCTCAAACTGTTAGTAGCACTAAAACATAGGTTAGTAATAAATTTGCCATTTTTCCTAAATGCCATGTTGCATGAAGTTGCTGCAAGGACCCAGAAGGCCAAAGACCCTGTCAATATAATTAGTCACAATGGAATAGCAAAACTAATAGTAAATAGGGCCTTGAGCCAAACACAAATCTCTTTGGGAGAATTAATTGACCCATTACAAATTGAACAACCTGAAATGCACCATGAAATTCCCCCACAAGGAATTGAGGCAACCTAGGTAGGAGGAGACAATTTCCAAATGGAAGTTCCAGTACCCCATTCTGAAATTGAAGCAGACCCCATCCAACTAACATAAACTTAGACCACACAGGAAGAAACATCAAAGAATAAGAGAAAAAGAACAATTATTGTTCCTAAAACCTCCACTGTGAAAAGAAGAAAGAGTAGAAAGATAGTACAACCTGAAGAAACGCAGGAAACTGTATAGACATAAAAACCCTCACAGGAAAACACTCAAGAAAATGAACAGACATAGAAACCATCACTTGAAAGCCTTACATAACAATTTTTCAGGAGTTATGAAGTAGATATGGCTCAATTATTGGGAAATTTAGGGACATCAATGGCTGAAGACACAGACATGTCTGGAGAACATCAAGCACCAACTTCCTCCCATTCAAACCCTGTCTTGGACCTTCCTAATATGGAGATGTCGTCTCCTGGAGGAAGAGACCAACCAAAAGCTCACATTGAGGTAAACAGTCCTTTAGAACATACATAGCACCTGGAAGACATTGGGGAGCAATCACCAGTTGATCAAAGTGGGGAAGACCTTGAAATCCCCCATAGACAGAAGAAAATAGCAGGAAAGGGCCACAATAAAATCAGAAAATTGCAACAAGAAAACAAGATATTGAGAAAAATGGTTAAGAGGATAAAAGTGTTAAAACAAAAGGTTGGTAGATTAAAATAGATAATTGGACAACTTAGGAAGAATTTGGAGCAACTTGACAAGGCCTATGAGAGGAAGAAATCCAAGAGGCCTGGAGTACAAGGAATAAATCCACTTCCCAGAAGAACTGTCCACATCAATTCTGTTGGAACACAAACATAATTGCATGCTCCTCTGGAAACAATAGAAATAGAAACTCTAACAGAGATTCCAGTAGCAAAAGAATCAACTGTTAAAACCGAAGAAGTGTTTCCTGTAGATTTTACTACTCCTTTGGATATAATTGACACAAAGACCTAGAGAGATGCCCCAACAGCCAAAGAGATAGTTGCTCAGACTGAGGAATCATTTCAGTCCCCTGAATAGGGTGCCATTATTAATAGGTTGGAGGCAGACCTGGTGCAAACCCAACAAACTCTAACTCAATGCAGAAGTGAAATGGTAACAATGGAAGAACATTAGAGAGTTGTCAAACAAATTAAAGCCATGTCAGCAACAGAGAATGATACCTTTGTTGAGCTCAGTAGGGCTCAAGGAAAGGTGAAGAAAGTACAGGGCCAGTTAGATGGAGCTTTGGAGCAAATCAAATAAATTTTCCGTGTTTATTCTGATATAGTAGCTTGCAGGGCCCCTGCTACTAATTACACCTTATTTTTATTAGAACGTTATTTGATGATGAGAATAAAAGATATTAGAGAAGGAAAACCTTTTGAGTTCACCATTGTTTCTGATTTTGTTTCATGTTTTAGAGAACAAGAGGATGGGGTACAATACTTTCTGTGTGAGTTATACCTTCACAACTTCATCATAGGAGAAAACAGGAAAGAGAACCCCAGTCCTTTCATTGGGGATATATAGTTTCAGACATTATTGCCCTTTACCAAAAACCAAACCAGGTGGGCTAAAGCACACAAGGTTTTTATGAAAAGGGAAAATGGACTAGACCTATGGATTAGAGGGGAACCTCCTAAAACCCTTAATGCCATTATGCAACATAGAACATTCTTGAAGAGGGAGAAGGTTGTAGAACCTTTAGATCCTATCCACAAACATGTTATAAATTTAGGTCTGCACTATTTTAGAGGGCTTAAAGAAGAATCCATTTCTGCTGCTAAACTAAGATGGGATGTCTCCTCAAATGCAGTCAAGAACAGGGAACCCTTTGGCTTCAGGAATTTCTATGCAACCACCTTCAGGTTAGAAAGATATGCCATAATGATCCAAGATGAAGGGCCTACTTAGATTGGATGTAGGTACAGTCCTCCCATTATTTGGTGTCCTCCAGAGGGTTATCAAAGTAATTATGAACTTCATAAGAAGGAGGAAGATGCTATTTTTGAAATTATTAAAGGTAAGAATGGGTTCAGAAGACCTGGAAAAAATACCTCTCCTCCCTACAGTATCACTGTTTTATATGTAAATTCTTTTCTTGCATGAGGACATGCAAAAAGGTAAGCTGGGGAGAATGTCCAGTTGAGAAAAAGGTATAAATATTCTCCTTATTACCATGGTTTATGATGTATTATTGATTGACTTTTCTATTAATTAGAAATAATTAGGAAAGAAAATGATTAAAAAGTCTTCTAGAAATGTTATTGAATGATATTGGATAAATTCTGAATTTCAGTTTGAATTGTTTGATTTTATTGAAGAAAATGGACAATTGTTGTTACCTCAGGATAGTTAAGAATATTATGAAGATGTATAGACCATTGGAGATCAAATAAATCAGGTGCAAAGCAGTTTTGAGGAAGATTGACTCTCTAATTTGTAATATTTATAAATAGTAAAAGCAATCCCGAGGATCTCTCGATCCTCATGATAGATTAATTTACCCATATCATTATAATATATAGAGGGTAATGAACCATAGAGATATAGCCAAGAAATTTATCGAAGCATTCAGATCTCTGAATCAATTTGTACAAGCAGTCCATTGTAAATGATTTACAAATCATGGAATTAATGAAAGCCTTGAGCGTTTTTATCATCTCTGCGTACTGAGTTTTTAGCATCAGTACCTTCTGAAGACCGTGGGCCTAGTCTGAAGGAGTTACTGTCTCAATCTGTAATCATATCAATTCTATTTCAGTTTTGTGATTTGAATTTCCTTGCAACAGTTAAGATAAATTCATAAGTGTGTTGATTCATTAGCTATGTTGCTCATTTGCAGAGAATAGATGCTCTATTCAAATATTATCGATTGTTGTTCCATTTCCCATTTCTGTTAGTTTATTTCTTTCAAGTTCCTTGCATTTTCACATACGTTGTTCCTTTTATAAAATTCACATTTGTTGTTCCTTTCTCTTAAATCCACATTTGTTGTTCCTTCTTAATTTTACAGTAATTCGTCATTTTCTTTCCAGCAGGTTAAACAATCATTGATAGATTGATTCATTAAATGTTTTCACATATTAGATTATTGTTTCTTAGTTAGATGAATTCAACAAATTAATTAAGTGTCTTTGATTCGCATTATGTTAGTGATCAGATTACAATTCTATTGAGTAAGTTCTTATTTTCAGAGTTTTAATGAATGTGTGAGGAACTTGATTGTTGATAAAATCATATTTTCTTTAGCTACATGATTTTAACCTCGACAACTATCTGCATAGACTTTGCTGATATTCTTGAAAGAAAAGACAAATCCTCAGTTGATAAATTAATGTTAGACTAAGGTTGTTTTTAGGACATCTTTAGAGCCCAACAATCTTTCCCAACTAATGTTAATTGCTACTACTAGATTTTTTTTTCTCTCTAGTATTATA
>SNQJ01S0044887.1:37258-50117 GCA_010110895.2 Picea sitchensis
TGGAAGTTTATCCTTAAGGGGAAAAAATCCAATTTCACCCCCTATGTTCAAAAGTGTCGGGTCCTACTTCTTCGACCATGATATTTCCTAACGATGATAAATTATTAGAGGCCACAACCTTTTTATATAGTCCTTAGTATAACCTCCATAATGGATATCCTATTGAATTTCACCCTAGGTCTATCTACTCCACTACTATCATTCCCTTATACTCTATCCCTTTATAAATATTTATCATTTTGATTCATCTCTACCAACAACACCTTTGACTTGAATAATATACCTTGGATTAAATTTCCATACTTAAGATTATTGATGTTTCCATCGAACAAGATGTTGTCAAACTATTTCGTGTTGACATGAAGCATCTAATATGACTTTCCAGTTTTTGTTTTGGGTGTAGGACAATGACCTTGTTACCTTTGTTCCCAATAACCACATCCTCCTCATTGAAAAATTTAATAATGTATCTACCCTTATGTGAAATGTTAGAATATCGTACTTTCCATGTCAAAATAGAGTCACAAGAAAATTTAAATCCTCTCTAGATAAAATCATCCTAATACTAAGTAAGAATTGAAACCACCTTCTTCCTGGATTCCCAAACTATTTGAATTAGTGAAAAAGAACCACCAATCCTGAAATCACTTGAAGAAACATTCACATCATTGAGGGTGAAAAGTTTGTTTATTTTGGATCTAAATTTTCCTTTAACAATTATGTATTAGGTCAATCGTTTTCAAGGTTCTTCACCAATAATTGAACTCACTATCTCCTTTCCTAACATGCTTCCTCCATGAACAATTATATTAGTTTATGTGAGGCCTTTTCCTTTTTAAGGAAAGGAAAATTTGCTCCATGGAACCATTAATGACAAAGCATGGTCCACCACATTTTTAGAGCATAAAAAACCTCTAAGAACTCAAGTTCCTATATGACTAATTTCGGAAGAAAAAATAAACCAATAACGTACATGATAAATGTGTCTTTCTTGAATATTTTTTCTTTAGCCATGATTTTATTAACAAAATGCATGTCTCTAAATAATGAACTATTACGTTTTTGTTAAAAAATTAATAGACACCAAACCTACATAGAAGACTCTGAAACATTTATATTGAAGAAAATTACTATGTATATAGTGATACTACCATTTCTCATGCATTTTTGGGGATGATTCAACCAATACAATTTCCCCTCCACTCTAGTCAACCAATTGTTCTATTTCAAAACACTCACCACTACTTGTGCTACAACATAATAATTATCTAAGAATTATAAAGTACCTTCAACTAAAACTTATAAGGGAGAAATATAAAGACGATGGCCATCTATAAAATGGTTCTTGATCACCTTACCACTTTTTGGAATATTAATACAACATATTCAACCATGAGCTTGGACAAGCTCTAGAAGATAACCAAGTGCATCAAAAACAACAAAATAAACTTAAAGGGTAAAGTGAGTAGCCTTTCCTTATATATTTGTGCAAGATAGTTACATCACATAAGACATCATTAAACAACACAAAAGAAAATGCATTGTGAAAAAGGGCTTCCACCATCTAAATTAAAGAAATCATACTCCAAATCGGGTTATGATAACATATAAAATATGGGGATCGATCTAACCTATCATAAACCTATTCAAATTTAATATTAGAGCAATGTTTTTTTCCAAATCCCTTTTCCCATTCAACAAATATTTAATGGGTTTTCAACATGGTGTCATGAATTTTCCTACCTTGAATGATTTTGTTTTGTTTAGGTATAACAATCCGACAAGAAACACACTTATTTCTTAAAGTTACAACTTTATCTAATATATTATAAGACACATTGTTCATGAGAGGTAAACTAAGTCAATCAAAACTAGGGCTTGTTCTCGTACACACCAGGGTTTGAATTCTTAAAAAAGTGACATGTTTTCCCCTCATGGGAGAACATACACTCATAAGGGTGATGTTGATTAGGAAAAATCATAAAGTTTTTTTTCTTAGCATGGGTGGTCACACACCCTTATAATAAGTGTATGGAATGACATGCTTCACAATAGGTAGTTAGTGCTCACCACTTAGATAAGGGTGAAAGACACAACAAGCAATATAATAGGGCACCATGAGGTAATAATGTTTTTATTATATTATCTCTTACGAATGTGATTTATCAAACCTTGAATTTGGAATCCATCAAGTTTGTCAGTGTTCTTTGATGGTTGCTATTATAATTCCTTAGATAATAGGGATGGATATAAATTCCTTGATAATGGTTGGGGAGGCCCATAAGACCTAGATGAATATTATAGGGACCAATGACCATGCACAATGCTACAAACCACAAAAAATGCCCTCTATAGGAGGTCAATATCCTTAGAGTGGGATATGGGTTCCATTAGAATGGTATCTTAGTCTTGGAAATGTAATGATCTTGGTGCAATAAATACTTCAATTAGACATGATAGTACATAGATAATTACCTTGGAGAAATCCTATAGGAAAAATCCAACTAAAATAAGATGCTTCATTTGTTAACTCAATATGTAATCGATTACAATTACCAAGGCTCTCATGGATCTTTTAAGAAGATATTTTCCATAAGTTTTATCTTCTCTCATTAATGTCCATTGATTATTGAGAATCGTTGCCACCTAGTTAATTAACAACTTGGAGGAATGAATCCACTCTTTGTTTGAAATATCAAATTCTTTATTTCACATAGAAGGAAACTTCAATGCTATCCACATATTCTAGAATTTCTTCATCACGACCTACTCAAATCTTCCCTTCTTCTTAGTATTAGCCTCTACTTTCCATTATCAAAATACAAATAAATCAATTTGAAAAGGGTTCTCTTCAAGTACTTATGTGATTATATAGTGGAATCTAACAATAAATCACAACTCCTCTTCCCTTTCCACAAAATATACAATTCTTATGAAGTGGCTCCCTTGATCTATGCTATGACCAAAAATATATTTTCCTCATTCAATTTGGTATCTTGGATTTATCTTTGACTCTAGATAAAAAACAATGTCTTCATCTCTATTCATAGAATTTATAATTCCTTTCTTTGTATGGAAGGTCAATTCCTTCTTCTATCCACTATAAAATGGGTAATATCTCTCTAAGACCAATCTTTAATGTCAAACCCATTTATTATCATTTGCTCATATATTTGTACCCATCGACCCTTAGGAAGGATAATTGATAGGCTAAGAATAATTATTTACACATAATGTAATTTCTTACCTTCATGGAATCATCAATAGGGTGTTTACAATGTCTATCAATGTAGTTTTCCCCCACATCCATGAGGATAATCAATAAATAAGGTTCAATTACAAGAGATTGTAACTACAAGGACCCGAGTGGAGTCATTGATTTGTGGGTTTTTAGTGTTCCCAATGAATGGATGCATTGTTGTTGACATGGAATGGGACAACACATGTACCTTCTTAATTTTCTTCCGTCACTTGATGTGGGCCTAGTCATTCCTAGCCCTGAATTGAAAGTTACCCCTAGTCTTAGGCATTACCCTTCATGACACTTGTCACCAAATGATTAGATCACAAGGTTGGAGGCATATGTGCATTGGGATGAGGACTTATAACCCTACAATAACAAGAGACATTAATTGAAATTTGACTAGATTGAAAGGTGTGTGCAATTGAAAATACTAACAACCTAAAACTAAAAGGGATCAATACATAGACTATCAATGAGAGGTGATCTGGTGGTTTGTAGGAAGAGTCCTAACACCTTCAAAATGATCATTCTCCTCCAACTATCCACATCTATCTATAATTGTAAATCCTCATCCCTCCTTGATTCCAATGACCCCATGATTCTAGCGTTGCCATGCTTGATGTGGAAGTTTACACATTTCAAATTCTTCCAAGTGTCCAATCCCACTTCTCTATGACTCTTATAGAGATTTAAATGAATTTCAAGGTATACGTCATATGGGTTATGTAAGGGACTTAACACCCACATGGATGTGAGTCATCTGATCTCTCTACATAAGCAAATAGTCACGGTAATGTGGGTTGACAACCCAAAATATATGCCTGAATGTGCATGTTTTCAATTGAGTGGATTTACTCAAGAAAGAGTCGTCTCTCAAGACAGTGCTATCATTTAATGATCATCGTCTCTGGTGATTTTTTTTTATCCTTTTAGAGGGAAATCCTTTGGTGTATGGATCTTGGCCTTGAATCCCTTCCATCAACACATCAATTATTCCAATGACCTCCTTGATAGCTCTACAAGGGATTAAATTACATTCCCTAACCTTAAGAAAAAATACGCACCAAATAAAATTCTAAGACAACCAATCATGTGTTTCTCCAGAAGAATTTCACTTGTCAAGTACATGGTGTTGTAAATACCTTGTGTTTTAGTGGATAATAGGAAAGAGAGTTGTTGGAATAGGATTGGAACAGGTGGTTTAAAAATAGAGGAACCCAAAAACACTTGATTCCCCTTCCCCTGTACATCCTATGGGGTATTATATGGATAAAAAAGAATGATACAATATTCAATGAAATTCAACCCTCACACTCTAATATAGTATATAGTATTTAATATCCCTTCAGTTCACTGGTTGGTCACAAGAAACAAAAATATCAGTAGATTGTTCCACGGTTGGCAGTGGATTACATAACGCCATATGGTTTCATCATCATCATCATCATCATCATCATCATCATCATCATCATCATCGTCATCATCGTCGTCGTTGTCATTGTCGTCGTCGTCGTCATCTTCCCTTAATGCATTTTGACCACAAACACTATAACCTCTAACCATTATGATCCTAAACACATTGAATGTGACATTAACCCATTACACATCATCCTCATCATCATTTTCATCGTCCTCAACATCATGATCCTCATCATCATCGACGTCATCCTCATCATCATCATTATCATCATCATCATCATATAATATAATATTTAATTATATAATATGTAATATATCATGTTTATATAATATATATAAATAATATATTTATGTATATTGTATATATAACATAGCATAACCCAAAATAAATAAATATATAAATAAAATATAAAAACTATAAATTATATAAGATATATTAAAATTAAAATAAAATAAAACAAAAACAAAACCCATTACTGATCATATAATTGTGCACGCGACCAAGGGAAAGGAGATCACTACACAAACTGAGAGCACAAAGAAGACTGTGAGGGTGAGGAGATAGACTAGAAGGGCACATAGGGGAGATAGACTATGACTGCGAGGATGAGGAGATAGACTGCGAGGGAACATAGAGGGGAGATATACTACGACTGTGAGGGTGAGGAGAAAGACTGCGAGGGTGAGATGAGGGAATATATATACTGCGAATGATGAGTTGAGGGAGATAGACTACAAGGGTGAGATGAGGGAATCGATATAGAATGTGAATGACGATAGAATTGGAGGGTGATCTGAGGGCACATAGATATACTACAAGGGTGAGTCGAGGGCACTGAGTCGAGGCTGACACTGAGATAGAATATGAGGGCACAGAAGGGAGATACACTGTAAGGGAACAAAGATAGACTGCAAGGGCATAGAGATAGACTGTGAGGGCACCAAGAATGATGAGTACCTCTATTCATTGTAATTTCACCAATCTTTTAACTTCTAGGATTTCTTTATTAGATGGGCTTGGATTTCTACTTTGTAAGGTATACCAGATATCCTCTTAGTTTTATAAAGTCATTGCATCCAACTGGTGAAATGGTGATGGATTTCACTTGATTTTTCGATAATCCATTTTTACTTACAATCTCATGAATGACAATGCCTTGAAACATGATATGCCAAACTTCAAAATCCATTCCTCCAAGTTCTTCATAAAAATTTCCAATACAAAATGTGAGGGTTCAATCAAGTAATGAAAGAAAGATACATTCATAAAATTATTCAGTTGGTGATTTATTAAACAATAACAATCCTTTAAACATGAGATTCACGAAAAAAGGAAAATGCATGGAGGGATTGGTCTCGTAAAATTTTTATCATTGAAAAATTAAATCTTGAAACCACCAGCCAACAAGATAATGCAATTGAAAAATCTCATAAGTTGAAAATTAAAATAAACATATTGGTCAGAATCTTGAACAACAAATATTGCTTCTTGTTTACTATGGTGATGCCAAATTATTCAAATGCATTATATTTGTTTTCAGATCAATTTCTTTTCTACTTTTCATATCTCTAATAACCATGACATGAGAAATTTATTTTCTTGGTTGATGGATAGCTTTGAAAAGCAAGAAAAACAACATCCTCAATCTAGAGATGAAAATACATTTCCATAGGGTTTCACAATCTCGTTTTCAATAACCAACTATAGAAAACCATTAAAACTTGAAAATGAAACCTTGTAAACCCCAGTGGAATATAAATTGATTTTATATATAGGTGGTGATACTCTTGTGTCTTTAGGTAGTGTGCATCACTCTGGAAATGGGTAAAATGCTCAACTACTTGTGGGTATCACTTTGGATGTGACTAGAATAGCAAAACACATTGAGTAAAGAAACAAACAACCAAAGGAAGAAGAAGAAAGTCACCACAATGAATAAAAGGATAAATAAGGACAAATAGGGTAGTGTATGGCTTTAAAAATCCACATCTTCCAAGAAACATGGGAGTTACACTTAACAAGCATCCAAAAATTAAATTCTAATTAATGAGTTTGTGAGAAAAAAGTCCAATCACCCAGTTTGGAAGGTAGCCAACAACACCAAGTGAGTGATTTACCACAAGGAGGAAATTTGTTGAGTGCAAGGGTCAATAATATCAATCGGCTTGTTTGGACAACGATTAACCTCACTGAATAAGTGATTTTTCTTTTGGGGGTAAATCATATACCTTAAGGCTCAAGAAGGTTTAGTCACTAGGTTTGGAGACTCACTGGCCTTCCAACCTAGAAAATTTCCTTTTCTTGGCTAAATTATCCAAATATACAAAAAATTTGACACCTTTCTTTTCTTACTTCAATGATGAAGGTTCAATTACTAACTTTTAAAGGACTTTTGGTATCCTGACTTAGTGGTTTATCTATCATGAGGAAAAATGATGGATTGGAAAATCAACAAGTCCTTCAAGTCAATGAATTAGATGTTTTCTTGACAAAATGTTTCATACAGATAACAACAAAATATTGAAGAATATTCTACAATGTGAATTCTCCATTACTCAGAAAAAAATTAAACTCTTATTCTATGCAACATTGAGTTTCCATGGTTTCTTGGTGATTGCAAAACTTCTTCAACTCGTCAATAGTAATAAGGAGTCATTAAGGGATCTAATACCTTCATAAATATTTACACATCAAATTCAGGATTGAAAAATTGATCCTAAATCCTCATAGATATAAACTATATCATTTGCGAGCTCAATATCAACAAAATAAAAGAAGTATTGGAAAGCGATTAAAAATAAATTATATGAGTGTTGGTGGAATCCCTTGATTTCTCAACTTGCAAATTATGCAACTTTAAAGTTGGATAGTTGGAGGAGAATTCTCATTTTCAAGGTGCTAGGCCTCTTCCTACACACCACTAGATCACTATCCAACTTTATAAATCAACATGCAACTACACAACTTTATGCAACTTATGCAACTTTATGCAACTATGCAACATGCAACTTATGCAACTTTATGAAACTTTATGCAACTACACAACTTTATGCAACTACACAACTTATGCAACTTTATGCAACTACGCAACTTTACGCAACATGCAACTATGCAACTTATGCAACTTTATGCAACTATGCAACTTATGAAACTTTATGCAACTATGCAACTTTATGGAACTTTATGAAACAATGCAACTTATGCAACTTTATGCAACATGCAACGTATGCAACTTTATGCAAATTTATGCAACTTATGCAACTATGAAACTTATGCAACTTTATGCAACATGCAACTTATGCCACTTTATGAAACTTTATGTTTATAGGCCTCCCCATTAAGAGGCGTTTTGGTCTCCAAAATATTAGAGGACCAATCTAGAACAATGTGCCATCTTTCTGTTTCTCTTAAACATGGATCTAACTATGAATGTTGGATTTTGTTTCTGGCTCAAGTTCTTGCTATGGATTTATCTCTAGTTTGATTTCGTTACAAGAGGATGTGTGAATGTTGGATTTCGTTACAATAGGATGTGTGAATGACCTCCTTTTACTAGGACCAATTGGTTCCTGGCATGGAAACAATTTTCTTATGTTGCACATGCTTACCAACACTCTATCCATGAAATAACTTCACTTGGAGGACCTCCTTAGTGTGCAATCATAGCACCTTGTTTCACCTAAAATAGTTGAAAAATCCATCACCCTATCTACATCAATTCCCAATCCTAATGTTGGGACTTTAATGCCTCTTTCTATCCTAACGAATTTCATACACCTCTAATGTTGGGACTTTAATGCCATTTTATAAAAGAGAAGACTCACACCCCAAAGCATACCAAGATAACAATAATGGGATGCCAAGTATGATATGAATCAATTAAACAAGGACCCCAATAAGTTTTTTACATACAATAGAATCAAGTATATTCTCCAAGCAAAACTTGGGTTCCCTAAATATTTGCTCGCTAACTTATCCTCTCATTTTTTTGAGTGTTGGTACCACAAACTTATATTCGCATGATAACTTATCTTCTTGTTTTAACTAGTGTAGGTACCACCAAATAGGTATATGTAATATCTATCTTCCTTGAGTGATTATCAAGATATACTAAGAGAGGTTGAAAGTGAGACGTGTTGTACTAGATCTACCGGTTCTAGATCAACCAGATCTGAAAAGGTAAGGAAAATATTTCGTATATGCATGCAATTTTTTATTTCCAATGGAGGGTCATGTAATTATGATGATGGGAGCATAGGTGACATTGTGTTTCCCTTGAGGTATATAAATCTAGTGCAACAATGGGCACCTAAGGAGCTACCTAAAGTGGACACAGATTTCTTCATTAGTGGGAGGATGTATTGCATTGCTCCTTCGTCCTTACATGGATTGGGGTTATTTTCCATGGATGGCATAAAGGTAGGCTATGGAATTGAAACTTAATTGATGGAGTATGTCAGACCATTATACAAATACAATCACTAGTTGATGTTGGACCAATATACATGAAGTATGCAGAGATACGAAGTTGGCAAATTATATACAACTAGTAGATAATAATCAAAATAAAGGGGAAACTATGTATATTGATGGAAGGCCCAAAGATTTTGAAAACATTGCGGGCTTTATAAATAGTACATGACCAGTGGCAACAACTAAAAAACTGAATTTCATATTTGAGGGATGCGAAGGAAATCATATATTTGTATGTGCAACAAAAACAATAGTTCCAGGTGAAGAGTTGTTGATTGATTACAACTTAAATCGAATAGATGGAGGGGGTGCGGCTATGGGGGTAAATATATTACATACCATTCAAATCAACCTTTGATTAATCATTGTTATAATTTATCACTGCAACATTTCAATTTTTTACTGCATATATTTCATTTTTCATTATTTATTTCCTGATATTACTGCAATATTTCATTTTTTTAATGTTACAATTACTTTCATAACTCTTGTTGATTAATTTATTGTGTCAACATCTATCCAGGGTGACCGTGAGAAATCACACGCTACATCTGTCTAGGGTGATCATGGAAATGCACCCGTTGTGCCTCAATAGGTAAATGTTAAATATAGTAACAACTTATGACTACAACAACTAAATTTATGAAATTTCATTATTTATTTTATGATATTACTGCAATATTTCATTTTTTTAATGTTACAGGTGAATTTCATAATTTTTGTTCATTGATTTATTGTGTCAACTTCTATCCAGGGTGACCGTGGAAATGCACCCGCTATGCCTCAGTAGGTAAATGTTAAATATACTAACAACTTATGACTACAACAACTAAATTTATGAAATTTCATTATTTATTTTCTGATATTACTGCAATATTTCATATTTTTAATGTTACAGGTGAATTTCGTAACTTTTGTTGATTGATTTATTGTGTCAACTTCTATCCAGGATGACCATGGAAAATCATCCGCTACATCTGTCCAAGGTGACCGTGGAAATGCACCCGCTCTGCCTCAACATGTAAATCTTAAATATAGTAACAACTTATGACTACAACAACTAAATTTCTGAAATTTCATTATTTATTTTATGATATTACTGCAATATTTCATTTTTTTAATGTTATAGGTGAATTTCATAACTTTTTTTGATTGATTTATTGTGTCAACTTCTGTCCAGGGTGACCATGGAAAATCACCCGCTACATCTGTCCAGGGTGACTGTGGAAAGGCACCAATTGTGCCTCAATAGGTAAATGTTAAATATAGTAATAAATTATGACTACGATAACTAAATTTCTCAAATGTTAAAGTAGATCTCATTAATTTTATTCATCAATGTATTGTGGCATGGTCGATGTGGGAAGGCACCCATTGAGGATCTTGATGAGGACGGAATATTTTATTCCACTGACCCAATAGAAATTGTCGTGAAGTACTTGAAGAAGGAAAACATAGAATATATAGGTTTGTTTCACAAAAGACCCCTGACAGAGGAGGACAGGGAAAGGATTCCAGAGCTATAAAATCTAATAACTAATTTTGGGGTAAGTGGCATCTTCACATATTTTTATCAGCTATGACAATTTCATATCTGTTTTTTTTATATTTTCTATATGATCTGATAAAGTAAAGTTTTCCATTTGTAGGAGTTTTTAAACCCCATGCCCCAGGAACCTTCCGAGCCTGCAACTGCTATAGGTAGCAGTGATGGTCCAATGCAACAAAAAATTCGACATAACAAAGTACAAGTGAGGCTTTTTGACCCTCCTGAGGTTCCCCTCAAATCCATTGATGAGCGCAATGATGTTGACGGACATGACATGCCGAATCATGATGAGTCAGAGCCCAGGACTCCACATGACTCTGAAGTTGAACGTACTGTAGATGGAGAGGAAGCTATTCATGGAGAAAAAATTATTAAAAACACCATATCACTAGACCTCACCTTTCTAGTGGATGACGCATGTGTTCCAATCAAGATTCAGAAGATTGCAGGTATTTGTTAATTAATTGATTCATTTTTATCATGAAATTGAAATGGACATTTGTTGAGATTATTATAATTAATGGATAACATGTTTCTACAGGAAGCAAGGTTTTCGATAGAAAACAAGGTTTTCTATAGAAACTTGGATTGACAAAGCATTGGAGTTGTTTGGCCCCACCGTTCGCACACGGTGGAATGGAAAAGATAAAAAAAAGAAAGATGAATTGATAGACCACATGGTAAACTTGTTCGAAAATACGTTCAACAAGAAAGTGGTTACAAAGTTAGCCTATGAGAATTTAAAATATACCAAGGCCCAATATAGGGAGAAATTGCAATTAGACCTCAAGCATGAGAACCCTCCCATGGTTCCAGAGAAAGAGTGGAAGGCCCTGATAGAGGATGCAAAGGAGAAATTGTTTAAAAAACAAGGAATGCATCCATGAGTTGGTCAAGTAAGGTACAACACATGTCATATTATTAGTGAAATATGCTCATTTATGTTTTTCTTTCTTGTTTTAAGTAACAATTTTGATATCTAATTTAAAAAAAAAAATTCACTACCTGACACCTCCAAAGAAACCAAGGCTAGAATGGAAAAGCATGGGAAGCATAAAATAGGCCAGGGTGGCTATGTAAAACTAAAATCCTGAATCATAAGAATTAAATGATTAACCGTGGTTAATATTTATTTAATAGTAGCGAACAAATTTCTATTTTTTTTTATTGGTAATTTAAATGGTGTTATGCATTGCAGTTAAATATGTTCGACATTGCTGCCACTGAGGAGGACCTAAAGCTGGGTTACAAGTATGGTTTTAAAAGTGTGATTGAATATAGGAAAATCTTGGGGCATACTCCAATCTCCCTAGCCACTCAAGTAAATAAAATGAATAAGGAAACCGCAGTAGCATGCTTGTAAAGTCTATTCATATTTGATTATATCACCCTTAACTAAGTATTTATGTTTGTTTTCAAGAAACAGTGCAACTGCATCAGTGAATCTAGCGGTATTCAGTAGACACCATGTCATACAAAGGTGCACATGTCCAATGATAGTGGGGAGTAGAGTACCCATTCCGGTATGTATGATTCAGAATTAGAAATATTTATTGTGATTGTAGATATTTATTTCCTGACTTATACTTATATATTATCTTCTTTAAATGGAAGAGCATGTAGCTCAGGAGGGTGAACTGCGAGAGGAACCAATTGGACAAGAAATTAATGCACCAACTGTCACAACTACACAAAAAGTTAAAGAGAAATATTGTAATGTTAATCAAAATAATGAATTAGTTATTTTAATTATATTTCAACATATCGATATGATCATTTTCGTTGTTGCAGTTCACGCCCCTGCACAGATTCCTCGACGCCCTTCTCAGCGATGTACCAAAAGTATGGTACATGAACACATGAAAACACAAACAATAGAAGGACAAGGCTCAATAAATACAATGTCAAAGGATGATTATGATACCCCAATCGTCAATTTGTTTAATGTAAAAAAATATAAATCAAAGAAAAAATAGATGTATAAATTCATGACTTGTATTTGGATGTTTATTGATGTTGCTAGTATTAAACATTGTTTATATGAATTAAAACATTATGCTTCAACGTTTATATGTTCATATGTTTTGATGACTATCCTAGTTATGCATGAATGTCTATATGTTTTCTATATAAACAAAATCATTTGTTGGGTATGGGGAATTGAGAGCGATGT
>SNQJ01S0044887.1:50127-99701 GCA_010110895.2 Picea sitchensis
CAAATATCACTTTTGAGTCTTGATTTTGAGGTGGTTCTGCTAGACAAAATTTATTCTATTCTATCTCCCAAGTTTCGGCCCTTCTAGGTATGAAACTTTCTTTTAGGTAGTTCTCTGGTATTTCTTCTCTGCAATGCCACAATTCTGATCAAAATTGGATGTACCAAGTGGAATTTATGGTAACTTCCTCACAACTTGCCTATTTTTGGCCTTTCCAGGAGATCTCACTTGTATAGAATGCCTCGCACAAAATGATTGATATCAAATTCTGAAACTCGCACCCAAAATACTACAGACTGTCCACGATCCAATGCAACCAGTACCACTCAATTTGGATACTCTAGCAAGAATTTATGATTGTTTTACCTGGAACACCTTCTTGAGACTAGTCAGATACCCTATCTTACACAAGGTGTATATACAAATTTAAGATGACCCAGAAGATGAAATTTTTACCAAATATACCTTACTAATTTCTGTAAATGGTCTCCAGATTTCCGGGTCTGAAACATTACATAAAAAATGTTATAGTGAAAATTCCGCAATGACTCATTTCAGGATGATTCCAGAACCCTATATTGTATAGGCTGTATCTCCGAAAGTATAAGGCCTCAAGAGCTGAATTTTGAACCCAATGTACCTTGATCCATCTAATAAATATCCTCCAAGTGGTTCCTTATGAAATGTTGTAGAACACAATTTATAGTAAAAATTCCACAGTGTCTCAGATGTAGCAGCGAAACCCCAAGACCTTGAGCTCTAATACCATATGTTAAGAACCAAACATCAATATAGCATAGAAAAACCTCAGGAAAAGTACTCAACGCCTTGAAAAAGAGATAATTTCAGATAATAAGCCTCTTCGAGGGGGAAACCTCCTTTTACCCCACTTAAATGTTCAATTACAAGATGATTCAAAATTAAAATGTCTCCTTGGTATATATAGGAAACTAGGAGGTATAATTACAACTAATGGCCTAAAGCCGACATAAATAAAATAACATTACTAATATAATATGCCCCAATTAAGGGGTAATGAGCCAATATTAGGGCTTAACATTCTCCATTTTATGTGAGCTAATCACTTGAATGGGTAGAGCCTTTAGGGAATTAATTTACCATGGTTCATGGACATTGTACCTAATTATTTAATCCATTGCACCCCCAAAACCACCCTTTTAATAACAATGGTGTAAATGAAAATTGATAATTTGTAATCTACTTAGTTTAATGTTGTGGCATTTTCCTCCATTTACAATCACCACTTGAATGCTTATAAATGGGTGTGTAACACAATTCAATTTGTATACCATATTGTTTTTAATGAAGGTGTGGGTACTACCTAAGTCGAAAAGGACTATGACATTTTGGTTGTTGATGTATCCTACAATTTTAATGGTTTTAGGCATGTCAATATCTTCCAAGGAATTCATCAATATGGTGTAAAATTTTGCTTCATTATTTAATGAGAACTCAAATTATTCTCACAGATCCTATTGAGGTTCCTTGTCATCCTTGTCATTATCCTTGAGGTGAATAATATTTATTTGGAACATTTTTTCCACCAATACCATTTTTTATTACACCCAAATCAAAATCCCTTAGCTCGTATCTCTTCCATTTCCTTTATCATGATTATGGTGTGCTTATGCATTTTTGTGTTATTTAGAACATATCTATCATTACTTCATGCCATGGATCCTATGAGATACTTATGTTTATATACATTATTAGATTCAATATAACAAGCTAACTTGATGGATTTGACCATAATAGTTGGGACCTCTATTCTAATTTAAATGTTGGGTTACATCATTTAAGCCATGAAAGTAAAGGCCCTGTTAGCATCTAGATATGCACCTTTTTTTTTTTAGGCACTAACTATTTCAAAAGTTGTAGATACAAAGGTTTTTCTTCTATAACATTGCATGGGAATGATGGGTTCCATTGAACCTTGATTTTTTCTAGGTTTATGTTCGTTAAAAGTTTAATCTCTCTATTGTCCCTTACTTCTAAATTAAATGGATATGTGTTGGATGATAAAGGCATCATCACATAATATTTTTGTTGAGAGTGAAATGACAGTATGGGTATGCACTCTTAAAGTAGTCATGCTCCTATAAAACCCATCTAGAATCCATGAGGATGGTATTGAATATGGATGACCTGACCTATCATCATCAATAAGCCTAACAAGTGTATGAGCTAGCTAATTGTCTGAGGTTTGTGCCTATTGGTTGGATGTCATTTGGTCATGTACGAGCTAACTACTCGTCTGAGGTCTGTACCTATTTGTTGGAAGGAATTCGGATGAATATGAGTTACAAATATAAGTCCCTTTTATATTACTAAGGCTTATTGTCATTCGTTAATCCTAGCATTCCATCTACAGACCTACCATTGAAGGGAAAAATAAATTATTAAAATTCATATCTTATTTCTCCCTTTCATGTCATGAGTTTCTTATTGTCTTACTGGCTAGACAAACCAACAACAATCTTTTGAAGCTCAAAAGGCTCACAACTTGGAGCCTAAAAGGATCATCCAACAATCTCTTTCCATATGCCAAATCCTCAGTGCCAATCATATCATATAAATATTTTTATCCCTACAAACCCATAATGGATTTCACCCTTTGTAATATCCTAACTTCAAAAATCTTCCCACAAGCCCAACACCTTAAGATAAATTGTATTTCCTATATTTCTTAGGTTCATATATATTAGAGGATTTCTCTCTTTATGTTTCCCCCAAATTACTTAATCATCCCACATACCTAGCACTTAGTTGTTCATTAGATTTTATATTATTTTTAGGTCCATTAAGTTAGGAGGATTTGGTTCTCTATGTGCCCTAGTACAAAATACACATATATACTTGACTCATGACATTATATTTATTCCATATACTTTTGTGTCCATCAAGATAGATGAGGAAATTCATCATTGCAACTCCCCATGCTCTCATTCCCCAAATTGTCAAGAGTCCTTACACGTGGTTGAAGGGAATAAGATGTGGTTGTATAAAGGGGAATATGTAAATGTTCCACATTGTAGGGAGTTTCAGTTTCAACAAGAATAAAATCCTTCTATGGGTACCTAGTACACAAGACAAATGGACAATAAATGGAGGATCTTTTATTGATTTGGTTTAGTCATCATGATGCATTTGAATTGAGATCCTTGGAGGGTGTATTCATTGTCTTTGCAGGACCTTGTTTGGTGGACATATTTGGAAGAACACGCCTAGCTTGGGCTTTCTTTGGGCTTGAAGCCCATAGGTTGGATACCATGTCCCACACACTATATGATGATGACATGCCTTTGGACGCCTAAGAGACACCTTGGAGGATCTCACCTATCCTCTACAATACAAACAACTTGCCTTTGGAGGCCAAAACATCACCTTTGAGGGCTTGACGTCACCCTAGGGCTATGGTTTGGTCATGATTGAAGACACTTGGTCTTTGGAGACCTAGCACACTCATATCCAACTCAATGAATTGACCTCTTGGAGGGATATGTGTGGCAATAGAAGTATAGAGTGAAGGAGTTAACTTGTTCAAGCTTTCTTTTAATTCAAGCTTCCTCCCTTCATTTTATGCACCTTGATATAGATTGGAGTTCACTTGTTTCCTTCACAAGATTTCTTTTAGTCTAAGAACATATTGACCTGGAGTGGTGCATGTTGTCACAGGGTTAGACCCAGGGTTCAAATCTAATAGTGCACCAACAAACCCTAACTACTAGCCCTTTTGGAAACACTTGCGAAGCAGATGAAGTCTCACCAGAAGTAAAAATAGGGGGGTTGCAAGACACAGGTGTCTACAACCAGAGGGAGTGCAAAGTGATTCTAGAACAACAACGCACTACAACCTAGAGATTCTTTAACAATCTTATAATTAACTTCGTGAAGTTAGTTATATCTCATTATCTTCAACATGGAAAATAACAATGCATAACAGTATAACAGATAGAAAATAGCACAACATCAACCACAAGAACAACAAGATTTACGTGGTTCACCCTCTCCCTAGGGATACGTCCACAATTTTTTTTTTTTAATATAATAGGTAAACATACAAAATTCTATCTGCGCACTTAGTTGTAGATCCTTCTCTCTTTTTCTCTTTATTTCCCCTCCCCGTGCAACCAACTGCGAGGTTGATCTTCACACCCAGCTGAAGACCCAAAATACAAGAATAATCTACCACAAGGTACCTCTATATCTCAATATTGTTATCACCCACAACAACCAACAACCTCTCCACTCTTCTAGACCTCTATTTATCCTTCTATGACTCTTAGAAACCCTAGGTACAAAAACCCTAGGTACTAAAATATCCCACCTTTTCAGGGCTTCACTGACTTGTTCTTCCTTCTTGTCCATGAGGTGATCCAAAGAACCCATTGATTTCTTCTTCCGCTTGCTGAATTGTCCATGATCCGACTTACTTACTACTTTGTCTTCCTAGATCTTTTCTTCCAATGAATTTATTTCCTTTACTTCGATCCTTCTTTTATGCTTCTCTAACCACTTCAACCCTTCCTCGGTTTGTGTTACTTCCGTGCACTTCCTATTTTGTCTTTCCTCTTATCTAATATTTTCTTTCTTCCTTGATACATGACCAAGGGACAACAGGCCCCCAACACTCACATGTGACTTGTCTCGAGTCTCTGCAGGGTCAAACCTTTTGTATTACTTCGACTGCAAACTGCACGGAGCAGCCTGTGATTGTTTCTCTATCTCTACCTGTCATGTGCAGACTGTATTTTCTATGCCTAGTACCCAATTTCAACTGCACCTAGTACCTAGACCCTTCTTCCTTTGCTTTTACTAAGAGTTGCAAGGAAGCTGGTTATCACAATACAACTTCAATCAACTCCCATTAACTGAACCATCCTTCCATTCTCCATTAAGAGTCTTCAACTGCACAACTCCACCTTCTGTAACATAGGCAAACTCAAATGGCCCAAGACAATGTGTCCTAAAATTCCCTGGATGCTTCATGAACTTGTTGTTGTACAAAAGTACCAAATCTCCTTGTTTAAATACTTTTCTCTTGATATATTTATCGTGGTAATCCTTTTCTCGTTCTTTTTGTACCTGCTGATGAAATCCTGCAATAAACTTGTCTTCCTCCAGTTCCATCAACTACACGAGCTTGTCTTAAACAACATTGGTGTCATCCATACCTATAAATGATGCAATTATTAAACTAGGAACCAAGTATTCCATAGGTACCGCTACTTCCAAGACATATACTAACTTAAAGGGAGTGTGCGTGGTTAGATTTTTTGAAGTAGTTCTATAAGCCCATAACACTGCTAGAAATATTAGATCCCAATAGTCTATGTTAACACTGAAGATCTTAGTCAATGTTATCTACAAGATCTTATTGAAGGCTTCAACTGTACCATTTTCCTGTGGGTGGTATGGAGTGCTCTTCTGATGGTGAACTCCAAACTCCTGAGTCAAGGATTCAATAGTTTTGTTGATGAAGTGTGTGACTTGATCACTCATTAGGATCTTTGGTCATCCAAATATGGTTATGATATCATCAAATATAAAACACGCAGATGTAGCTGAACTACAATCCTTTACTTCTCTTGCTTTTGTCCATATAGTCAAATACTCTATAGAAGTGATAATGTATCGAGCTCCTGTGTGCTTTCCTGATGGGTTGATCGGTCCCACAAAGTCAATAGCCCATTTATCAAATGCTTGTAATGTTAACTGAGGTACTAAAGGAATCTCATCCCTTCTAGAAGGCTTCCCTATCCTTTCACATACATCATAGGCTCTGTAGTATTCCTTAGCATCCTTATGTAAAGTGGGCCACGAGAGGCCAACTCTAAGAACCTTATGCATTGTTTCTTTCCCTACATAATGTCCTCCTCTTTTGATGCCTTCATGTTCTTCTACAAGGATCAATGGTATTTAAGACTCCATAACCCATATTCTTAAGATATCATCTGGTCCCATCTTGTATAATTGTCCAGCTATAAGTTGAAAATATGCAGCGCATACTACTAACTGTTTTTTTGGAATAACTCTGTACTCGCGAGGTGCCATTCCTATTGACGCAAATGCACCACCCTCATGGGTACGTCCGCTCACGCAGGACCTTCCTCTCTTCTTGGCCCGAAGAACTCAAAGGTTCTCCTAATTCCCTATCGGGAATCTTCCTACCCACAGATTCTCTTCGTCGCGCGATCCCCTTCCTTAACTTCTCGGAGGATCGGAACTCACGACTTCGCGAGTCCAAAGGTTATACACTGGGTTCTCAGATCCCTGAGACCCGATGGTCAGTCAACTCACTAACTTTTCCCTGAGGGATTCCGCTACTCACGACCTCGCTACTCGCGATATCAAACCTTTGGTTTTCCAACCTCTGGTATCCGAGGTGCTGAAACTTTGAGGCACACGTGTGACTTGACTCATCCACACCCGTCACTTCTCTCGAGACTTCCATGCTATCACTACCTCACTCCCTCGCAACTTTGCTACTCGCGAGTTGAATAACTTCCCCGTCAACTCCCGAGGTCCTAGGTGCCGACACTCGCGACCTCGCTCCCTCGCGACTTCGCTTCTCACGAGGTCAAGTTCTTGAGCCTTTTCTCGTGAGGCTCTGATGCACGAGGCCATGTGCAGATCCAATGGTCCTCCCATGATCTATATCCAACGACTATTCACCTCCTCACACCTCGCATCCTCGTGACTCGGAGTACCCAATGGTTGGGCTCTCACCCTGCAAGCTTCCGAGTTCATGAGATCCTTAGATCTCCGCCACCTGTCCCATTCAGATGGATGCTCCTGATCCTCTTGCCACCTTACTGCTTCGCTCACTCGCGCCTCGCGACTTTGAACATCAAACACTTGGGCATTCACCCTACGAGCTCCCGAGTTCGCGAGATCTCTCGATCTCTGACATCTTTCCTCTTCAAATGGATGGCTCATAGCCTCCTCGTCACTTCGCTGCTTCGTGTCCTCGTGCCTCACGACTTGTAACGCCAATTTCTCAACTCTTTCACTTACAAGTTCCCGAGATGTGAGGTGCCACCTGTCCGCTTGCCAACTCCTGTGAATCCACACTATCCTCAGAGTAGTCGAGATCTCTCTCCTCACAATCTCGCGACTCTCCTTTCCAAACTTAGGACACTTTCCTCACAAGGTCCCGATAGGCGATATCGTGAACAATCCAACAGCCCTGACCGACTTGGATCAACGACATTGCCTCTCCTGAGCTTTGAATCCTCTCCTGTAACTACCTTGCACTTCCGGGAGATCCAACAGCTCTCGAAACCTCGTGAAATATCGTCCAAAGATTTCGTCCGTCCGTTCTCCTCTTGAGGATTCTGTGAAATAAAGAAGTGTCTCTCCATGAGACTTGGTTGCTCTCTCTCTAGCCTATGATGCTTTCCTCCAACTTCCACCGACAACTTCCCTGCACTTAGCCTTCATGGAGTTCAAAGGTCTATTCCTCCTGAGCTTTTTCCACTCTGACTCTTTCAGAGGGATTTGCACACATTCCTTGCACTCAACATTCAACAACTTCCCAAGTGTTGAATACCTCTGACTCTGCGCACTTCCTGCAGTAGTAGTCTGTGATTTCCTTTTCTCAAATTCACAACTGAGGCTTCGGCTTCAGCCTGTGCACTCCTTGCACGGCTTCAACAACCCACTTCCACTTTTGGGTGAATGAGAACAAAAGTTAAACTACTAATCCTTCATCAACGCACTCCTTGCAGATGTATTCGACTGCACACTTTGCAGGAATCTCTTGGCTCAGATAGAGAAACAATTGAACCTCATTCTCTCTCCCTTTCAGACTTCAGTTTGAAACATGAAATCACATGCACAACATATACAAAGAAAATGCATAACAAGAAAGTAAACATTCATGAGCATAACATCAATACACAGATAAAACAACACGAACCATGAATTTGAATCAAATCTTCCTTCTATTAATTCAAATGCCTGTACATGGGTGTTCTTCATACAATATTCTCTGCTTGCCCTTCTCTTCTCTGGAATGCTTCTATTCTTACAATGCACAATGAGGGTGTATATATCCATTTTCCCTCTCGAACTCTAAACTATCAAATCTAGACTTAAAATCCTATCTACCAGCATTAACTAGATTAAATGCCTCCTATCTACCAAAGGACGAGAGCTTAAAGGCCTAAGGTCCAATAGAATATACAAATGCACCTTCATAAACGGTTCTTTAAAGACTCGCGCTACAATCCCAAAGCACTTCAAAAATTTGGGTTTGCTTATCCAGCTGATCTCCGCTTGATGTGCTGGCTCACTTGATGTGTTAGCGATGCTCCTGCATCACCTATGGATAGGAACTGGACTATTTCGGCAAAGTGATCAAATTTTATGATGGCCAACAACTGTGCATATGGTAGGGTATCATCTAGGCTGGTAGGTTCCTCACCATGTTCTAAACTAGATAAGTGATCAAGTCCTTTATTCATTCTTCTTGGCTTGACCACGATCTCAAAGTCATACTCCTAAAATTATAGTAGCCATATGCATATTCTTCCACCCAACACTATCTTATTGACTAAGTACTTCAATGAAGAATGATCAGTGAACATATTAAAATGTCCTCCCAACAAATAGTGTCTAAACGTTTGCAGCGCATATATCATAGCTAAGCCTTCTCTTTTAGTGGTAGTATAAGTCCTTTCAGATGTAGAAATATTTATTCTAGAAAAATCTATAGGGTGGTCAATGTCTCCTGCACCTAGCTATTCTAAGAATGCTCCTAATGCAATGGACGAAGCATCGACATGAACATTGAACTCCTTACCCCAATCTGGCAAAACCAAGATAGGTTCAGTGGCCATTTTTTTCTTTAGTGTGTCGAAGCTCTATTGGAATTCTTCTGTCCATTGAAACTTACTATCCTTCTTTAACAACTTCTCCATAGGTTTTGTTATCTGTGCATAGCCCTTAATAAAAAAAAATTAATATCCAGTGTGTCCCAATGCAGTGCACAATTGTCTCACTGAAGTAGGAGGGGGTAGATCAAAAATGATATCAATCTTGGAAGGATCTACCAACAACCCCTGTTTGCACACAATATGTCCTAACAACACTTCAAAAGGTGAAAATAAAATACACTTCTTCAAGTTCCGGGAAATTTGACATTTCACACTTATCTAACATTAATCTCAAACATTCAATATGATCTTTCAACAGGATAAAAATGGTCCAATCATCAAAGTATGCTTCCAAAAACTTGTGTAAAAAGTCCCTAAATGCTTCGACCACCACCCTAGAAAAGATGGTTGGTGCATTCTTCAAGACAAAAGGCATCACAGTGTACTGAAAAGAACCCCATTCTTTTGCAAATGTAGTCTTATGTCAGTCTTCCTTAGCAATTCTTATATGGTGATAGCGTGAAAATCCATCTGTGAATGAATAAACCTCCTATCCTTCGACATTATCTAGAACCTCATCAGTAAAAGGTGTAGGAAATGGATCATGTAAACATGCATCATTCAATTTCCTTATATCCATACAGATTTTGATTTCTCATGATTTCTTATCTTAGACCACCATAGGGATGATCCATTCAGATTCTTCAACTGGTTCTATGATTCCTGCTTCCAACATTCTATCTAATTCAATCTTAACTTTATGCTTATACCTGGGATTCAATTTGTATGGTCTCTGCTTGATAGGTCTTGCATCTGCTCTCAAAGGGATATTCATTTCTCCCATGGGCCCTTTAATGCCCTTCATGTCTGTGAACTTGGTTGGGAACAAGTCCTGATACTCATGCAATAGTTCTGTAATCTTACTAATAGTAGCATCATCCCAATAGTCTCCAACATTTTCTAACTTAGGTGTTTGTTCTGTTCCAATGTTAACTTTCTTAATTTTAATAGGTTTCCCTACAAAAGGTAATTCAATCCCTGGCCCTTCTATATCTCTTTTCCCTTCAGTTTATGAAATTTTCACATTCCTAGGATCATCATCTTCATCAACATTAATGTTATAACAACCCTGTAACTGTTGAAGAGGTTCAATCCACTCATCTTCTTCTTGTTTGAAAGGGGGGTTACATACCTCCTCAAATACCTTCTTTCTTATAATTTGTAAAGCTTGATCTACTACGGGGTACTGGCTTTCAAACAAAAACATAGCTATAAAGTTCTAGGTCATAACATACCAATCTGTAGTGTCTAGGCACTATTCTTCTTGAATATACCAGTTGATAGGCATAGTATCTAAGGTTTTAATGAACTTATGTACCCAATGTTCCTTAGGAATGTTGCTCCAGGCTTCCTCATAACTTCACAGATGGTCCTTAGGACAACTCTGACTTGTGTATCAAACTTCGCATCCTTCAACTTGGTCTGAAAAGTGCACTGTCAATAAGGTGAGACATTGTACCCACTGCATGATGTTCTTCTTATGTGTTCCCCCCCATCTAGTTGGTGTTGCTTTCAAGGATTCATCTAGTGCCAACATCCTCTGTTGTACTGGTACAATTTTCTCGAATTCAGCTAGAAATTTTTCTAAATGATTCAAGCCATCAAATGTAGGAATATTACTTACTTCTGTGCCAATCTAGAGAACTGCCTTGGTCAACCTGGTACACCTCCGCGTAGAGACTTCATACATTCTATTCTTCCAATTATCCAATGCTTCTTCTAAATATGATGAGCATGCACTCTCACTTCGCCAACTCAGATTTCCATCTGTTGTAGGGTTAATATAATCCTATTGTCCTGCTATCAATTTATAGATGTTCTCTAGTTCGTAGGCATGGTCTTATTCTCTTATAGTTTCTGTGTATCTATGACCTTCATCAGGATGGAGAGGTGAAATGACCTAAAGGCCATTGCCCTCAAATGTCATTCTTCTCATTTTTAGGTCAACAACAGTCAAATTGTTGAAAGCCCAATCAATTCCTAACAATGCAGGATAGGGAAAATTATCATCAACAATATTGATCACCTTGAAATATACAAATGTACTCACTCTGTCAATGTACACAAGGACATGTTCTATTCTTCCAAAGGGGCTTACCACCTGCTAGTTAGCCATCCTGAGACTAATAGGAGAGTAAATCAATTTAGGTTTTCCCATTAGTGCCCAAGTTTTCTTCGTCATAACATTTACTTCTGATCTCAAGTCGAGGACCACATAGTCCATGTCGTATTCTCCAATCTGAGCACTAAGGTGTAGTTCCTTTCTTGTCCTCATTTTCCTAGATACTTGATTCACATATCTACTCGACAAAGGATATATTCTTCCAATTTCATACTGTCTTATTAGGTGTCATAGTTTCTGCACAACTCTTTCATCTTTAATCAAATTGATACAAGTATATAATAAATCCATAAGATTTATTACCTCTTTTTCTTGCCTCAGTAGGACAGACATATAGAATGCTGGAGGCATTTCACATTCCTTTACTTCTAGTTGTGCCCTAGATGAAGAAGCTTGTTCTCCTACAAATTCTCTCTTTGCTTCTTCAGAAGTGTGTTTTTCCTTCCTTGGGTCAAACAATGGTGCCTTCTTTGAAGCTCTCCTCATCTTTGATCCATATGTAGTATTTCCTGGAATCACCCTATCTTCTCATGTAACAATGCCTCCTCTAGTAATAAAAATGAATCTAGGTTCCTCACCGCGAGGTTCAACTGAAATTAGTTGGACTTGTTGGTTTCCACCTCATCTTTCCTAAAGTTTAGCTAGCAATACTGGACAATATTCAATGACATGATCAAATGATTTACAGTAGTTGCAAGTAGTACAAGGGTTTTGACAATCCCTTTCCAAATGACCTGGTTGGGAAAAATTATACAAAATAATCTGACCTCGACCTCCACCCATACCTACTCCTCGTCCTCTTCCTTTTAATCCAGCACAAGGGTTGAAGTTTCCTTTTTCTAGGGAATTGAACTATGCATTATTTCCTTCTGACTATAACTCTCCTTGAATTCTATATGTATCCCTTGAATTTTCATGCACGAGGTCATAAGCCCTACAATCCTTCTCATCACGCCCCACATATTTGAAGAATGTCTAATAAATATTGGTGGGTGTCTGGACTTATTTCTTCATATAATAACATTCACCAAGGTGATGTCTGGTTCTACATACCTCGCACCATGGTATAGTATCTTACTTCAAAGGGTTAGGGGCTCTAGAGGCCAAGTATTCATTAAAAAAGGGACAATGCTCTTTGTCATGGCTCTCTGATTTACATCTGATACACCAGATGTCTTCTCTTTTCTCTTTTCCTTTATATTTATTCATGTCTTCGACCTGTAAATATAAACTATTTAATTGATTCAAAATTTGACTCATCCCCAGGCTAGATTCTCCTACATGGGTTGCTTCCAATTTCATGGCAATCTCCAGAGCTTCAGCCTACGAGGCGACCTTTTGTTGCATCAAAGGAACTCTAATATGTGGCAAAAGGGAAGCGATGAACCATTCCTTATGATGTTAATCTGGAATCTGAAAACTTAAATAGTCTGTTAGGGTATTAAACCTCTGATCAAACTCCCAAATAGGTTTAGTCACCTTCTGCTTGATTTATTTCAACTTTGTAATGCACTTGATCCGGATTATTTTCGGCACGAAATGAGATCGGAGATATAATAAAGAAATGCACAGAGATATCGCATATATTCAATAATATAATAGAAATGTATCATAGATGCAACCATAAACACAGATATACAGTAATACATGATTTCTATTAATGAAATAAATGTACAGAGACTATAAAAATATAGAGTGAAAGACTCGCTGGAATGGTGGCAGCTTATCTCTTAGAAGAGATGTGACAGCTACTCGCATTCGAAAAAGCATGATTAAAATGAGGCTCTAGAGGCATTTTTACAATAAACAGGAATGCCAAAATTCCTATACATCCAAAAACCTAACCCTAGGAGATGAAGCGCCAAAAGTCATGTGGGCCCCATTTGGGTAAGTTAGTACATCAACTTCCCAGGGTCGTAACTTTTGCATATGATCTCTGTTTTAGGAATGCGATAGCTCGTTGGAAAGGTATCGTCGAGGAGATTCATTTTGGGGGCTCAATAATTCCTTCATCTATCATTGAGAACCTCAATCTCGAAAAACCTTCATTTGGACCCTCAAAATGGCCCCGAAAGTTAAAACCTGCTAAAAATAGTAAATTGCCAAAATTGTCAGAAAGCTGTTTTGAGCCAGTTGGAAAAGGTGGGTGGCCACTGATATCCACCTGGATCAATCCTCCCTCCTTAGGAAGAAATGGTCTCCATTTCGTTGAGTTACCGGGGGAGAGGGAAAAGCAATTGTTGGATCTACATCTTGGTGAGATGGTTGTATTGTTGGAGACGTCGCGCTGCTTAGTTTGTGGAAGTTTGTCATGAACCTGTTGAAGCTGAGGCTGTTCAACAAGTCGAGATACATGAGAGGACGTTGTGCAGAAGGAATATTTGCGCTTTTTTGCAACCTTGTCGACGTGCTTCTGTTGGATAAAAGGTGCTTGGGGTGAGGCCGTAGTGGTTGCAGTGTCCTTATGTTCCCCTTTTGAACAGCTTGTGAAGAAGCTGAATTTTGCAGTATGAGATACTACCTTGCGGCACTTTTTAGGTGGAACACTAGTTGGAACTACCTCTAGTATTCTGTAGAGATGACCCCCCAAAGTAACAATGACATTACGGGGTCGAGACTCATAAACATCATGGCGTCTCCACATATATGGTTGGCCCAAGAGAACATCACAGACATCTAGTGGGGCAACTTTACATAATACCTCATCCTTGAAGGGTTGGATGCCGTATGACAATCAACACTGTTGGCTACGGGTGTGGTGTTGTCGACAATCCCAACTGTTTGACGACCTCTGTTGAGATGAGGTTTTTTTGGCTTCCACTATCAACAATAAAATGCAGCGGGTTCCCCTTCACCCACATCTGTGAATGAAAAAGGCGCTCCCTATCTTCAGGATCTGTTGGTTCTTCTAGTTGAATTGTTGCGGTCGTGACAATAGCAGCAGGGTCTGCGTCGATGATCTGTCTTTTCCCATTATTTTCAGAATCAGATTCTGAATCAGGGTTCATCTCCTTGTCTTTGATCTCAGCCACCAATGACTATTTTGAGCGACATTCATCTGTGTTGTGCCAAGGGATTTTGTGGAAATCACACCATTTTCCGGTGTCCTTCTTTGTCTTCCTGTGACCCTTATTTTCCCATGGCTTGGACTGGTTTTCGGGAATCTGTTTGTTAGGGTGTTCTTTTTCATACTTTGGTTGTTGCATATTTGTAGACCCGAACTCCCATTTGTTCTGGTACTTAAATTTCTACTCAATTTTCACAGCATATTGATAAGCAGCACCGAGTGATGAGATGTCCAGAAAATCCATTTCAGTTTGGATGTATCTATGTAGAGCCCCACGATATTTCAGAACCAAATGTCGCTCGGAGTCTTTGATACCCAACTTGGTGCGCAAGGTATGGAAGGTATTGGTGAACTTCGGAACTGCTTGGCCCCTCTCTTGCTGCAGTGTGGTCCATCTCATGTACTGGTCTTCATAATTGCCAACAGGGTAATACTGTTCCTTTACCGCATCCACAAAAAAATCCCAAGTGGGATCGACCCCATATATTTCAGACTCCTCTGTGGAACTTTTCTCCGAGTAAGTTTCCCACCAATGTTTGACATGAGAGAGAGATTTAAGGAGTGTGAAGGTGATATTTTCTTTGTCGGAGAAATTGTGAATAGAGAAATAACCTTCTAGCAAATTTAACCATTTTTCTAGGGCTTCTGGATCTATCTGTCCTTCAAATACAAGAATATCAAAATTAACTTGTACCTTGAAAGGTTAGGTTCCTCCAAAGTGGCCGCTTGATGAATATGTGCCCGATGCTATCGGCAGGCGTTGAAGGATGTGGGAAAAATTCTCCATCATTTCGTCCCTCTGTCACGTGAGAACTTGCTCAAGCAACAGATTGATAGGATCGTCTGCTCTGTCGTTTTTCTTTTCTTCTGCCATTGAGGGTTTCTTGGGTGTGTGAGAGATATTTTCTTCAAGAGAGACAAGATCGAGACCCAAATTTCTATACTCGGACCTCGTCGGGGACATGCACTGAAAAAACTATCAAGAGCAGCCTGCTCTGATACCACTGATCCAGATTATTTTCGGCACGAAATGAGATCGGAGATATAATAAAGAAATGCACAGAGATATTGCAGATATTAAATAATATAATAGAAATTTATCAGAGATGCAACCATAAACACAGGTATACAGTAATACACGATTTCTATTAATGAAATAAATGTACAGAGATTGTAAAAATATAGAGTGAAAGACTCGCTGGAATGGTGGCAGCTTATCTCTGAGAAGAGATGTGACAGCTACTCGCATTCACAAAAAGATGATTACAATGAGGCTCTAGAGGCATTTTTACAATAAACAGGAATGCCAAAATTCCTCACTCATCCAAAAACCTAACCCTAGGAGATGAAGTGCCAAAAGTCATGTGGGCTCCGTTTGGGTAAGTTAGTACATCAACTTCCTGGGGTCGTAACTTTTGCATACGATCTCTGTTTTAGGCGTGCGATAGCTCGTTGGAAAGGTATCATTGAGGAGATTAATTTTGTGGGATAAATAATTCCTTTGGATATCCTTGAGAACCTCTATCTCAAAAAAACTTCATTTGGACCCTCAAAATGGCCCCGAAAGTTAAAACCTGCTAAAAATAGTAAATTGCCAAAATTGTCAGAAAGCTATTTTGAGCCAGTTGGAAAAGGTGGGTGGCCACTGATATCCACCTGGATCAGCACTGTGACTTTGACTTGGGTTTCTTTAACTCCACACTCAACGCAATCTTAATTTCATTAAGGGGTTTAGGTTGTATAGATCCTGAAACAAACTTCTTATACCAGCTCAATGTGTGATCCCTCAACATAGTACTAAACTAATCTCTCTTAAAAAATTCATCAGTGACTTTATTAATGATCCATACAGATTCAAATAAGAACTAGTGTTGATTAGGATCCTCAGATCCATCTCCTCTAAAATTAGGTAGCCTCATTTCATCTTCCATAGATCTTCCTTGGTTTCTCGACAGAGTATGTACTAAACAGATTGTAACAGTACTCTGATTTCTCTAACTACTCTGGTAAATTTGGTTACTTAATGTTGCTAAAAAAACAGGAGGAGTAATAATACTTACTTTGACAGTAGGCGCAGTCCCTGAAGTTTCTGACTCTTCTCGGCGAAGTTCCTCAACCTCCGCTTCCTCTTCCCTTGAGAACTCTAAATACTCCTCGTCTGATCTCCCTGATTCTTCTCTATTGTAGAAATATTCGTGTTGTGCCAATGGTCCATAACTCTACTTAAACAGGTTCACAAGAGGAACCTTCCTGAATGATCTCCCACTGCACATGTGTCTAGCCTCTGCATCACTGTCGCAGTCTGAATTATTGAACATTAGCTTTAAAATCCAACTAATTAATGTATCTTCAAGATATTCTTCTCGTGCAATAGCATCTTAATATTCAGTTTAAAAAAGTGTAGAAAATTTCCTCTAGGTCCCTTAAAAAAATACCTCTCTGCTTGACTATATGAATCTACCAGAGAAAACTCAGTAATGTACCCTCCAATAGTGTTATCAAACCAGAGATCCATTGCTCTATACACAATGTTATGGACGCTCTTGAATTTATTAATCAACTTCGTTGTCCAAACCATAGGTGGTCTAGATCTGATCTCAAACTGAGTGTCTGTTAATCTAGCTAGTTGCTCGTCTAGTTCCTTGTGGAATCCTCCAAAGAAAATCTTGTGTACGTCAGTGAAGATGTGCCTTACCAACCAGTCTTTTGTGCTAATTCTAGGGTTCTTGTTCTGAGCTTTGGCAAAGTCCCTTTCTTGATTTTCTATCCACTTATGAGTCTTTGTCTTCGATGGAAACCACCTTGACATTGCCTCAAGAAGATCCTGGTCCCGACAACAGAACCATTTGTTGGCACAGGGGTAGAACCAGGGTTCAAATCTAACAACGCACCAACAAACCCTAACTACTGTCCCTTTCATCAACACCTGGGAAGAAAATGAAGTCTCACACAAAGTAGAAATAGGGGGGTTGTAGGACACATGTGTCTACAACTAGAGGTGGTGCAAAGTGATTCTAGAACAACAACACAATACAAACTAGAGATTCTTTAACAGTATTATACTTAGCTTTGTGAGGTTAGTTATATCTCATTATCTTCAACAGGGAAAATAACATTGCATAACAATATAACATATAGAAAATAACACAACATCAACCACACGAACAACAATATTTACATGGTTCACCCTCTCCCTAGGGATATGTCCACAGAACTGTGTTTATTAATATAATAGGTAAACATACACAGTTCTATCTGTGCACTTAGCTGCAGATCCTTCTCTCTTTTTCTCTTTATTTCCCCTCCCTGTGCACCTAGCTGCAGGGTTGATCATTGCACCCAACTGAAGACCCATAATACAATAATAATATACCACAAGGTACCTCTATCTCTCAATATTTATATCACCCACAAAAACCAACAACCTCTCCACTCTTCTAGACCTCTATTTATCCTTCTATGACTCTTAGAAACCCTAGGTACCAAAATATCCCGCCTTTTCAGGGCTTTGCTGACTTGTTCTTCATTCTTCTCTGCGAGGTGCTCCAAAGCACCCATTGATGTCTTGTTCCACTTGTTGACTTTTCCAGTATCCATCTTCCTTACTACTTTGTCTTCCTAGATCTTCTCTTCCAACAACTTTCTTTCCTTTACTTCGCTCCTTCTTTTCTTCTTCTCTAACCACTTCGACCCTTCCTCGTTTTGTGTGCCTTCCGCGCACTTTCTAATTTTTATTTCCTCTTATTTAATATTTACTTTATTCCTTGATACATGACCAAGGTCCAACAATGAGCTTCTTAAGTGTAGATCTTCAAGTTGATTTCCCCAAATTCATTCTTATATCAGAAGGGAAGAGGGGTGTTCCACAACAACCTGGGTTCAATCGAGACGCCATTGCACATTAACAATAAATTTGGTTTTCTAAGGCATTTTTTTTTGTTGTTGTGTCTATCAACTATAATATTTTTCTATCCAATAGATATCCCATTGTCATAGTACACCATGCTCAATAAAAGACTCACAATAGTTTTAGCTCATCCACTCTTTTGATTGCTTACTAGATTCACAAGATTTGACTTGCAAGTTTTGTTGAGATTATGTAAGAAATTTTCCTTTTCAACTTATGAGCATAAAACCCCAAGTCTAAGAATGTATCAATGAATATGTTATCCTCTAAAAATATTCCCATGTCCAAAAAGCATTCACAAAATTCTTCAAAGACAACTATGTTTTTTACCATGCATTTTAGAAGTGTTATTTATTGATAATCATGTATTGTTTTCCCTTGAGAAAGCATTAACTACACATTCATAAATGTTGCATGGGTTTGATCATCTAGAGACCTTCCAATTACCATAAGAACAAGTAGTAACCCTTTGTGTTCTACTATTTCCTATAATGGAATTGTTTCTAATTTGTAGCATTTGATTTAATGAAGGAACAAGTAAATATTTGAATATGTTTTAATTTGATGTTTTTGTAATGGATTTATGCTTAAATGCACAAAAACATAAAATGGACATAACATTTTACTCTCTAAAAAATGATAAGCCAAACTAGATCTTTCTTGTATTTGTGTATGTGCATCTTCATTGTCTGTAAAGTTAGGTCTATGTCATCCAATCTTGTCCCATAATGTCTCCAAAAGTCCCTTGAGCAAGGAGAACATGTTATTAACCTCTTTCTACTGGTGATAAATTTCTAAAATAATTGAATATCTAATTAACTTAATTTGTAGATTGTATTTTTTTTTGTTGAATTTCAACAAGTAGTGAAAATTGTCAAAAATAATGATAGTATTCATGTCCAAAAATATATTATGGCTCTACAACATCGGAGAATTAAATCGTAAGTGCCATATGCCTTCTCACACTTTCATAGGTTTATTGGCTTCTCAATGTCATGCTTCCCTAAGTCTATCTCACTTCAAGGTTCGTTCACTTTGCATTGTTTATAGTACGTTGTAACATGTGTTTTAGGAAATACAAGCATTGATTACCTTAGAGTGACACATTGTGTCCATCCATATTTGCAAGAAACCTGACTCAAGAGACTTCTAATTGTGCTTCAACTTAACAAATCAACCATTCACATGTCATTGTGTGTCACCATATAGAAGTATCGTGTACATCATCAGACATTTTTGAACTTGTTTCCTATATGAAGATGGTTTTAATAACTTTTAATGGTTTGAACTTTAGATATAGGTGCATTGTACTTTTCGTATTTATTCCCTTGTCTTATTACTACATGACCATTACCTAGATTTTGAACCTTTAGGACATTGTTGCAACTCTCACTCCAATACTAGTGCAATCAAATAGGTTGATTGTAAAATATATGGGTTATACCTATGTGCCCATGTCTCAATAGATTGATAAGAAAACATATGCCTTTTCGAAAACAATATTTTTTGTTGTTTAAAGTCCATTTCTGAATACAAAAATGAAGAAACTTAATGATGCTCTCATTGATTCTTCAATGATAGTTAAATACACAAAACTAGCTAATAATCTTGAGATTGCCTATTTAATGTTGGAAAATGAGATAACAGATGCCCTCATATAGGACCGTGTTTCAAAATGATAACAAATATTTCCTTATCCACACAAAAGGATGTGATAGGAGATTTCTTAGAAAGCAAGGGAAAACTATCAATTTTTTGTTTAAACCTACAGAAGGTGTGGAAATAGCGATGATAGTTCGTCACAAGTATGGCATCTGCATCACAAGCTATTTATAGGTGTTTTTACTCTACCACGCTTGTTCGTCGCTATTGCGATGATATTTCATCTCTACGTGCCATGCTTTTTCGTTGCAAGTATGGAATCTACGTCACAAGCCAATGGTGGGGTTTTTACTCTGAGACACTTGTTTTGTCACTATTGCCATGATGTTTTCGTCGGAAACAAGCATGCCTCTTTTTAATATGGCGACACGTTGCAGTATGATTTCGTCATTGTTTCCACGAAAAAAATAATGTGTGCATATAGTGATGAAAAAAATTTGAAAAAAAGTGATTTCCTTCATGGAAAGTGTGATGGATATGTGTGGAAATAGCAACGAAAAACCGTGGAAAATTTGGTCAATGTGGTAGTGTACGAAAAAAATTTGTATAACCTGAGGATGAGATATAGAGATTCAGTGACAAAGCATTTGAACGCCTTCAATATTGTGGTAAGTCAGTTGTTATCTGTTGAGATTAAATTTAGATGAAGATAAGTATATCTATTTATTGTGCTCTTTACCATACTTCTGGGATAAAGTAATTGTGGCCATAGGTAATAATACAACTACCTTTAGTTTCAATGATGTGGTCTCATCCTTTTTGTTAGAGGATATGAGACAGAAGAACATAGAAGGACAGAGTACAAATGCATTATTTGCAACAATATTCTCCCAAGAAAGAAATAGATATGAGTCCTCAAGTGGGATATCTAAGTCTACGGGTAGATCTAAATCTCCTGTAAAGTTTGTAAAGGTATGTCGGAGATGTGGAAAAGAAGGGAACTTCAAGAATAAATGTAGATCCAAAAGTGTTGAGAAAGTGAAGGGATTTGAAGGTGCTCCCTCTATAGAAGAAAAGACCACCAAGGAAGATGGAGGAGATGTGTACTTGTCTTCTTCAAGCACACATGCAGATCATGAGCCATGTTTGGTTGAATCAGGTGCATATTTTCATATGAATCTCCATAGGGAATGGTTCTTTGAATATGAAAGGTATGATGGAGATAATGTTTTCCTAGGTGATGACTCGACAACCAAAACCATAGGATGAGGAAAATTCAATTTGAGGCTGATAGATGGAAGGATTAGAAAACTTCCTAGTGTTCTGCACATCCCAAGATTGGCTAGAAATTTGATTTCTATAAGAAAAATGGATGATGCAGGGGTAAAAAAAATATTTGAAAGGGAAACCTGTAGGATGGTTCGAGGAGAAATGGTGTTGTTGAAGGGATTTCGGATTGAAACTCTGTATAATCTACAAGGAAGCACTATTAGTAATGGGTGTAATAGTTCCATTGTTCCTAAATAAGAAAATCATCCTACAGTCTCTAGAGAAAAGATTATGTCATGGAATCAAATGGTATATTGGAGAGAAGGGATTTCAACTACTATACGATAAAGGAATGGTTGAAGGTATATATAACTCCTCTATGGATTTTGATTTCTGTGAACATTGTGTATATGGGAAGCATAATCAGGTAAGATTCCCCTCTGGTGCAACGAGGGCAGAAATAATTTTACAACTAGTGCACAATGATGTGTTTGGACCTGTTTCAGTTTGATCATTGGGGAAATCTATGTATTATGTCTCTTTTATAGATGATTTCTCGAGGAATACTTGGATATATTTCCTCAGGAAGAAATATGAATTCTTTGACAGGTTTAAAGATTTTAAGGCTCTTGTTGAGAATCAAACAAAGAAAAGAATCAAGGCATTGAGGATGTATATGTTGACATTATGGTAGCTGTGGGAGGTATTAACCTCCACGTGCAACCTTTGACAAGACTAGAATATTCTGGGAAGCAAGAGAAACTCTGAAACATTGGATAATAACCCTAGAAGACAAGTGAGATCTAGAGAATATTTAATATTGAGTTATTAACCTATAAAATAAGAAGTTGGCCTGGACAGGTGAAAAAGAAAACTATAAATAAGAGGGCTCTAGAGATCATTTGTCACTTTTACTCTCACAACTGCATAAGACTAGTAGTGTGAAATTTTGGAGAGGGAGTGCAACTGCAACTACTGCAACTGGGATTTTGGCTTTTTGATGGAATTTCTCTTGGTTATGGTTTGAAATTTTTGATTATTCTTTCTTGGTACACAACCCTTGGATAAAGGTTCCCTACCTTGGTTGTCTATTGGTATGCTTATGTAATTATTATATCTATCAAGGTTAAGGTGCTCAGGGGTGGCCTTTGCTCCTATGGTTGGGTGACAACATTTCTATACTGTCTATGGAAAAATGAGCATATCTATTTATTTCTAAAAGGTTGTGGGCCCACACTATATTCACACAATATAATCATTGGAATATGGATTGGGAAGTTATTACTTAATCTCGTTATGGAACCATGTTACACATCAAAATTACTCACTTCAATAGTGTCACAATTATCGTCATTACAAGTGTTGTAAGTGTCGCATCTTGTCTGCAAGTGTCACAAACATCATACTTCCATATTTCCTATGTCATGCCTCTAAATACATCATAAGGACACTTAATACACCTCAAAGACTAGTCTTGAAGAAGAGAAATCAATTGACAAGGAGTACAAGCCCTTTTCCACTGAGAAAGCCACTCAAAAGTCAAATTTGGAAGGGAGCGCTCCCCTACATACTCTCAGGGAGCATTAGCACTCTATACCCTCTTCTAGGGGAGAGTTCCAATTCTATGTGTCCCTCTTGAGGGAGCACTGGCCTTTTTTGGATGAAATTTGGTTTGTTGGAGGAAATCAGGGAAGAATCTCCTCAATATCTGAAGGTGGTTGGATTCAAATATGAGTTCAAGGAATGATCTTAAGGAAGATACACAACTGAAGGATATGAATCCTCAACTTATCCCAAATATCTCTCAAGTAGTTGGGCCTCTCAAAGCCTATATAAGGAGGCCTTCTCATGGTGAAAGGTACATGAAAAAATTGGAGGTATGAAACATATGATCTCATAGGAAACATACAATACAAAGATGGAGATTGAGAATTACACCAAACTTATGATCACATAAGTGAGATTCCATTGAAGAATAATCAATGTAGATTACTTGAGCAAAGGGTTTGGACAAGGAGAGCTTGAAGAATAATCAATGTAGATTACTTGAGCAAAGGGGTTTGGACAAGGAGAGCTAGAAGAAGTTGTTGTACCTTCATCTCGTGGATTGTGTACTCTTTCATTCTGTTCCCTATTAATATACATACATGCTTGGCCTATTTCTTTCTGTTTATGTTTATTCCACATGAAATTGTCTTCAGTAGATAGATTCAGACTCTGCCTCAACTCCTCAAATGCTTCCCGTCAAACCCCCACCGTCCCCAACCACCCAAACCCTAACCCAACCTTCTTTGCAAGGACAAACACCATTTAAAAAGGTACACTTTTCTTCTTCCTCTTCCTTCATTATCTTAATTAGATCTAAAAGGATGTCAGTGACCAATGATAGCACCCTTTCTGTCTTGGTTTTAGGGGTCTAGATACCAAGAGGGAATCTGCTTGTTCGCAGGAGGATTCACCTGTAACAGAAATTGGCGACTCCACTGGGGAACAACTCTGATTTTTGTTTCCTTTCCTAGATCTTGTTTTGGCCCTTTACCCACTTCTTGACCTTCTCCATATTGTCTTGGATTCTTATATCTGATTGATTGGCTCTTGATTTCATCACCTTCAAGTTGATTGACTGGTTTTTCTTGATTTTTTTACTTTTTGGGCATTTTTTCTAAATTTTTAGAGGCCAACGCCCCCTACCCTTGCTACCAAAGCATTGGTGCTCTCTGATAGTCTTAGATAGAGCATTGGAATGCTCTAGTGCTCCTTACACCAAATATCTACCCCTTTTCTGTGCAAAATCCTTTAGGGTTTCTTCCTCTAAGGTTCATTTTTTGCTTTTGGCACTTTCTCAGGGTCTTATCATCTCAATTTATCCTTATCTTGGCCTTCAACACTCTGATTTCTAAGAATTGATCTCTTCTTGTTTGGAATTTTGACATTTTCTTCCTTACCTAGAAGTCACTCTTTGTCTTTGACAATTTAGAGTCCACTTATTGTTTTCTTCTCATTTATTTGACTGAGTGGAAACCTTTGTGAGGAATTTCAAATATCTATGCACCATTCCATTTGATATTTGAGGTTATTTTCCCAAGCATTTAGTTTTGAGTGGTTTCTCTTTCTCTCTATCGTTTCTTGGATTCTTCTTCGCATTTTATTGTCTTCCTTGAATGCTTGCATTTAAAGTAGCGGAATTGCATGTTTTTTGACATTTTGGGACATTGTCCATATGGAATGATGAATGTTTTCTCCTTCCCGTAGAATAGCTTTCATTGAAATGAAAATATTGCATCTTCATTTCTTTGCATAACTTTTGATTCGGTCAAAGCACCATATTGTCCATGCCATTTTCCTTTTGCGTAACAACAACCTTAAAAATAAAGCGCTAAACTAAAAATTGATTAGACATTTTTACTTTTTCTGGTAGAAAAATTACATTAGATTAGTTGTACGTCTTTGGAATAGGTGTGAGAGATAAATTTACAAAGTTGAAAACAAACATAAGATCTTATGTTAGGGAGTGGTGAAATCCAATTGCTACATTTTGTCCTGGGAAGACCTTCTCACACAAGGGTCAATCATGAGGTCGCATTAAGACTAGCAGAGTTACTCACCCTGCTTTGTTGGTGTTGGTGTAGAGATTGTGTGTATTATGGGGGTCGCTTGAAGGTATACCCACAATGATCAGTGGAAGCCTTTGAAGTTGATTGCAGGCTAGATAGCCTGCCCTTGTGTGTGGATCAGACTATCGACTGTTTCCCCAGGCATCACTGTTGTAGTTGGTAACCCTAGTGGCTTATCTCTTTAGGGTCTTTACACAAGGTGATTGTGGAGGGGAAAGTCTTAAGAGTACCTGGAATTGATGTTAGCCAGACTCACTCAGGCTCCTTAGAGGGTATACCCATGATTATGTGTGGGAGATTGCACCAGGGTGTAAGTTTCGTTAAGAAGGTCGTCAATGTAACTTTTCCACCTACTCTATCTCGACCCCTTCTTACTTTGTCTCCACAACATTGGATTTCATCAACAACTAGTGTGCTCATTTTGAGAAGGTTTTGTTTAATTGCTTTCTTACTAGAGTTTTAGCGTGTGTTTTTTGTTCTCCCTAGCAGAATCTAGGTTGGATTTTTATTTTTATGGAGTCAGTTCTTGGAATGACTAGTGAAGGAACCCCTTTGTCCGGGAACCCTTTGTTTTTACTTCTTATGGAAATGTTGGTCTGCATTACATTTCTACTTTGAGCCTTCCAGGTCTCACAATTGGGTTACCGGTATGGTTGTGTTACACTCCGGTGATCTCAAATGCAGGTGCTTCAGATGTAAGTAGACCACCCACACATCAACCTCATGTCAACCTTTCTCCTTCTTCACCCATTAGGTTGCCTTCCATTTCTCTTTATTCTCCTAGTGAAATCTCTCAAGCGAGTAGCCAGATTGATAAGAAGAAGAAGAAACAGAAAGAGAAGAAGAAGAAGAACCAGAAAGGGACCAAACCTCCAACTACATCAAATATTGGATCTAAGCAACCAGCTACTCTTAATAGTACTGGGAGTGTTGATGAGGTCGATAAGATTAAAACAAAGAATCTGAAACCCAAATTCCCTTGCAGTCTTTGTAAGGGTGACCACTTTCTGAGGGATTTCCCTAGTATTCCCAAGGTCTTAGAAATGTGGTCTTCCATGTCATCATCCCCTGCTGGACATGCTGGTGACACCCCATCAACTAGTGGCATTAAGTTTGGTAAGAAGAAGACAATTGTCAAGTTTCCTTTCATGTTATGCGAAGGTTATCATTATTATCATGTTTGTCCTCGCATGGACGAGGCTTCTTCTCTTTTGGAAAATCTTCAACTTCCAACTGGTTATCATAATATTTCTCCCAACCCTTCATTAGTTGATGGAATGGTCAATATAGTTCCATTCCCGGTCAGTCTGGTTGATGAGGTGGTCAATCTAGTTTCATCCTCGATTGAACCACTCACCAAAGTAGTTGATCTAGTTTCGTCATCGATCAGCCCCACTTTTCATCTGAAAAGTGAAACCCAAGTGACTGATCTAGTTCAGTCATTGGTCAATCCCACCCTTCATCCGAAGAGTGTCAAAGTGGTCGATCCAAATCCGCCATCAATTGATCCCACTCCTCCTCTTATGAGTGCCAAACTAGTTTCTCCTGTTACATCATCGGTCAATCCCACTCTTCCTCTGGTGAGTGCCAAAGCGAGTGATCCAGTCCCTTCCTTGGTCAGTCCCACCCTTCATCTGAAGAGTGCCAAAGTGGTCGCTCCAGTTATATCATCGGTCAATCCCACTCCCCCTCTAAAGAGTGCCAACGTGGTAGATCCAATCCCATCATTAATCAAATCTACTCTCCCTCTAGAGAGTAAAACCGATACTACCCACATTTTTATCGTTGATACAGGATCTACCATGTCGGGGGGAATTCCTCCTTCTTCTGCAAAAACCCCTCCAAGTAACGAGGTCATCATTTTTTATTGGGGTGTGCTAATTGGACCTCATCTTCCCCCTCACATTCCTTTCAATATCACAGTACAGGTTTGTGGTCGGGCCATTCCTCTGACGCTGATAGATGAAGGTTCATCCGTTAGTATTTTATCCTCTATTTCTTGGCAAGCTTTGGGTTATCCTAAGCTTGTGTCAGTTACCCAGACTCTGTTCTCTTTTAACAGAAGAACCAGTCACCCTTTGGGGATCCTTCCTCAATTTCCTGTAACTTTGGGAGGTAAAACTATCTTTATTTACTTTATGGTAGTCTAGGACCCCTTGGATTTTGATTTACTCCTTGGGCGAGATTATGTCTATGCCATGAAATCTATTATGTCCACTCTTTTTCGTGTGATATCTTTCCCACACAATGGAAGAATGGTGACTATTGATCAACTTTCGTTTGTTGGCCCTGACTTGACCATCAACCCAATGAACTCCCTAAACAGGTCTTATATGTATTCAATATCACCCATGCCGTAGGTCAATTATGTGGTGTTATCTCCCATGTATTCAGCTGCCGATGAATATGACTTAGATCCGATAGTTGACATGGTGATCTCTTCGGTAGGGCTATTGGAGCTTGATCTCCTTACCCCTGATGAGACTCTCGACATGTGTTCCTTCCAGATCATTCTTCTTCCATCTAGTGAAGCTATCTTGGAAGCCATGACCAAGTTTTATCCCTTGACATGGTGTATTTCCGGAGCATTATCCTCTTGGAAGCCATGATCAATAAGAGGTCACGAGCATAGTTTCTTTTCTCTGTGGCATGTTCATTAAAAAATGAAATAGAAACCACGAGCATAGTTTCTCTTCTCTGTAGCAAGCTCATTAAAAAATGAAACATAGGTCTTGAGCATAGTTTTCCTCTCTATAGCAAGCTCATTAAAAAATGAAACGAAAATCTAGGGATTGAACCCATAGCCTTGAGCATAGTTCTTTTCTTGTGTCAAACTCGTTAAAAAATGAAACACTCACCTCTCTTGTCAGGTAGATTCTTTCGCCAGATCTCATAGCTATCGAGTTGAGTCTTTCATTAGCTCTCGTATTTGAACCTTCATTTCATCCACCTGTATCATTTTTCTTCATCTAGTACAGAAATTGGTGACAACCTCAAAGTTGGTGAATGAATTGAATCTTGGGGGGGCATGTCTCCAGCCTTTGATGATCATTCTGGAGTTAATCCACTAGATTTCAAGATGGGGGAAGAGTATCGAGCTTAGTATTTGTTCTTTCTCATGGTCTTAAATACATGAGAATGTAACCGAGTAGACTTTTATCACTTTTTCAGACTCGTAAAGGATATACGAAAAAGGAACCCCTTGGAGTCGTCTTTAAGCTCTTTTCAGACTCTCTAAACATGAAAATATTGCCAAATGATATTTCTTCCTTTCCCACTCATTAAAAGGTTTGAAAGGGCATCTTTTGAGTGATAATTTATCTCTTTTTCGGCCTCACAAGACTAATATTATGAAAAAGGACAACTTTGGAGTCACCTTTAAGTTGTTTTCAGACTCTCTAAATATGAAAACCACCGAATGTACCTTCTCTAGACTTGTTAAACATTCATACATTGAAGGGATCATATGAGACTGAACCCTTACTTCATGTAGTTCATTAAATAAAGGAAGAGGGTCTTACCGAAGGTGAGTCACACCGAGCATGTGTTACCCTCCTCGAGCTTGTTAAATTAAAAAGATGTACTCATCTATCTCGATGGGGGGGGGGGGGAATTGAAGGAAGAAAGCCAAGCAGTTTTTGAGAACACTACCAGTAACCCTTATAATTGCCCTTGAACATGACATTTTATCTTTGCACGCATTTCAATTTGTTGAACTTCTGCATTGAACCAATCCTTTGAGTTTCCTTAATCCTTTGGGTCACCTAACGTAAGTCACAGTATCCATTGCATTATCAAGTTTTGGTCCCTGTTGAGTTTCTGTTGTCATGCCTCAGTGTTCAAGGGAAGTATATGCCTCAAGAATCAGCCATCAAAAATATCATGTTTCAATACCTATGTCAGTCCATGTTTGTTTGATCCACCAATTACATCTCTATGTCCATTTCATGTCATTGATGGGGGATACATCAAGGCCCTCCTTCGACGAGTCTATTCCTGTCGACTTCAACACAATATCCAGGAGCTATACTTAGAAACCAGTTAGTACTTTGGGACCTTCATGCCTCAATGGCAGGCCTCCTCACATCCGACAATAGTTTTACATCATTGACCTATGATCGAATGATTCCATGGATTTTCGACTTCATCTAATCCATTCACATTTATTGGAATGTACTAGAGTACCTTGGGAATCATTGACATCAATGTTGATCTCCCTCGCACTTGTTAATAGTTTACCTTATTGACTGGTAATCAAGTGGTTTCTTCCATGTTCAACATTAGGACATCTATTCACATGGTTAGATTCATACTTCATCAGGATCGGTAAGAAGACCCTGGGTTGAGTCATCACTCAGATATATACTTTGCCAGGTTGCGACGAAGTTTCTTTGAACATTGACACATATATTGTAACATAGATCCACTATGTATTCTTTGTGGCTATGATCAGTTTAGGTCATAAAGTATAGATCCACATTGTATCTTCAGTGGATATACATTTTTATCAATATAATTATGGATCTGCAGTGTATTCTATGGCGGCCATATCTGTAAAAATCTTTATCACTCAAGCATAGGTATGTCTGCCTTGGGTTTGAAACATGTCATAATATTTGTTTGATGGTTGTGTATAGCTTCTACTAGGTTCTCCACGTCTATACCCTTGCTCGAAAAAATCTACAAACTACTTCAGTCATCATCGTCTTCTGACTTCGCACTTTGGGGGGAAATCTGTTACACATCAAAATTACTCACTTCAATAGTGTCGCAAGTGTCGTCATTACAAGTGTTTTAAGTGTCACATCTTGTCCGCAAGTGTTGCATATTGACCAAAAGTGTCGCAAGTTTCACAAACATCATACTACCATATTGCCTATGTCGTGCCTCTAACGACATCATAAGACACTTAAGACACCTCAAAGACTAGTCTTGAAGAAGAGAAATCAATTGACAAGGAGTACAAGCCTTTTGCCACTAAGAAAGCCACTCAAAAGTCAAATTTGGAAGAGAGATCTACCCTACATACTATCAGGGAGTGTTGGCACTCTGTACCCTCTTATAGGGGAGCGTTCCAATGCTCTATGTCCCTTTTGAGTGAGTGTTGGCCTTTTTTGGGTGAAATTTGGTTTGTTGGAGGAAATCAGGGAAGAATCCCCTCAATATATAAAGGTGGTTGGATTCGAATATGAGTTCAAGGCACGATCTTAGGGAAGATCCATAACTTAAGGAGAGGAATCCTCAACTTATCCCAAATATCTCTCAAGTATTTGGGCCTCTCAAAGCCTATATAAGGAGGCCTTCTCATGGTGAAAGGTACATGAAAAGATTGGGGGGATGAAACCTATGATCTCATAGGCAACATACAGTACAGAGATGGAGATTGAGAATTACACCAAACTTATGATCCCAAAAGTGAGATGCCATTGAAGCATAATAAGTGTATATTACTTGAACAAAGGGTTTGAACAAGGAGATCTGGAAGAAGTTGCTACACCTTCATCCGAGGATTGTAGGTACTCTTCATTTGTTCTCATTAATATACATACATGCTTGGCCTTTTTCTTTCAAGTTTATGTTTGTTCCACATGAAATTGTCTTCAATAGATAGATCTTTATTTGAGATAATATCAGTAAAATAGGAAGCTTTTTGTAACTTTGTTTGTTCTACAAGACATATCGAAGAGCTTGGGATTGAATCTCAACTTGGACTTTGTGAAGACAAATGCCATTTAAAAAGGTACACTTTTCTTCTTCCACTTCCTTCATTAGCTTAATTATATCTAAAAGGATGTCAGTGATCAATGATAGCACCCTTTCTGTCTTGGTTTTAGCGGTATAGATACCAAGAGGGAATCTGCTTGTCTGTAGGAGGATTCACCTATAACACACCAGTTACAATTGCAGCCATTTTTTCTGATTATGCAGCTGCAACAAACCATAACCCTTGTGTTCGGGCACTTATGATGAATAATTTTACCTAATTCCTTGAGATCCTAGTGCACCCTATCCTGGCACACCTCTTGGTACCCTCAGCTAGCAAAAACATCAGGTTTGAATTTTTTGTCAAAGTTAAAGTCAAAGGTTGACTAGTCAAATTCAAAGGTTGACTAGTCAAAGTTAAAGTTGAAGGTTGAACTCTGGTCAATGTGATTTTGTCGTCAAAGTTGAAATTTTAGAGTTTCTATCTTTTTCTAATCATTGAATCTTCTGATTGAGTTTCTAATCTCTTCTTGCCAATGTGGTATCTAGTTTCATATTGGAAGACAAGTTGGATGATGCTACAAGGTTTCAAAGGTATGTACTTGTATATTCTATCCAAGTTATATCATCTAGAAAAACATGAGTTTGTTTTTAGGGAAAGTACTAGAGATCTTTTCTAAACTGTAATCTTGGATTCAATGCATTCAGATGAACAAGTGCACCCTCCATAACAATTGAGGTTTCAGGTTCCAAGTTTGATTAAATTGTTAAGCTTCAAATTTGTGTATATATATTATAGCCCTAAAATTCCCTACTTATGCATACATGGCCTTGGCCCTCTTGCATTTTTTTCCAAAGAACTGTTGAGAATCTCTAATTAAAAAATCATTTTTTGGAAGATGTACATGCTCTGCACCATTACAGCCCATGTGCATATGCTTGCTGCACCACTACAACTTGCGTACATACTCATGTTTCACCATTACATCTCGTGTATGCTTGCAAAAGTTGCAAAAAATAAAACATTGCAAGGAATTCATTGAAATTTATAGGCAATTGAAGGTTTCCCAACTAATCCACCCTCTATAGCCCATCACCCAACTGAATATCCATCCTTTTGGGATATAAAAGGAGGTGTTGGGGTCTCATTTCCAATCCAAGCATAAGAACTGTGAAAATTTGTCCAATTTCAATTCCCCTCCTTGCCTAAGATATTACTACCTTTTGTGAGATATTGCCTCAACATACCCTCATCAGCCCCTTCTTCCACCATTCAGTCCATTCCTTTCCATAAATGTGATCAGAAGGTTGAGAGAAGAATTCCATACAAGGTGCACTTGGAGCATGGTAAATAGGATCCTGAACCAAGTTCGCAAAACCGTGGTTGACTCAGATTGTAAGGTATAATATTTATATTATGTTTAAAAGAATCACATTTTCATGTCCCAAATGATGGTGTCTTGAGTACTTTTATTGACTTATACTTGGCATTTAATATATAACCCCAACTTATGGATAGAATAGCATGCTTGTAGTTTGTGTTTTCTTATCTTTGGATGCATGTCAGCCTTGGGAGGAGACGTGTAGTCAATGGAACTACCAATCTTGAGGAGATCATCACCAGAAGTGGGATCAAAGGTATAGTTACCCGATCTCTTCTCCATTTGCTTTCTTTACATTAATTTTTGTATGTTTGGGGTAGTTTTGAGAATTGATTAGATTTTAGACAGTTATTCTCTCTGTCTACATCTTGAACCATTGTGTAGTTAAAGGGGGGTTTTTACCACTAGTAGAATTGGCGACCATACTGGGGAAGACTCTAGGGTTTTTATAGGGGATTTTGGGTTGTTTGATTGTTTTGTTTATCTTTCAAGTTTCTTTCAAGTTTTCTAAGTCTGTCAAGGGATCCTGGTCACCTTCAGATGCAATACCAATTGTCCTTACCCTGTAAGACTACCTGACATTTTCTTTTTTTGGAAAGATAAAGAGTTGTATGCACCCTGTCTTGAGTCATCTCGTGTACATACGTGCTTTGCTCAGTAACAACCCGCATACATACGCAGGCTTCTGATGCAACAACTTGTGTCTCTGTTTCAAGAAATGTTTTTCAAAAGAGGGAGTTTGCCTCTTTCCTAACTAAATTTCACACTTCTCAGGGTTTTCTTGGATCAGTCTAGAGTCTCTATTTACAACCATAGTCTGGGTATAGGTTTCAATTTACTTGTTTTTATTGATCTTCTTGTGTGTTTTTTTTTTTTTAAAGGTTTTAAGCAAGTTGTTGAATTATAGATCTTCCTTTTTGGTTTCTTAATTGAATCCCTGTGATCCGCAGTGGGATAAAAGTATTTTCTATTCTTGTTTCAGTTTTCTTTTTATCCTTTTACTTGCTTTGAAAAAATAAAAAGATTTATTTTAGTTTTTCTCTTTAAATCAATTCCAAAAAAAAAARAWWTTCTTTTCAGTTTGATAAAGTAGTTAGAGTTGGTTATTTGCAAAAAGGAAAAAGATTCTTTCTTTTAAGTTCTTCTTGATTTCTTGAAACATAAGTATCTTGTAGTCAAACAAAAGTAGGTTTTAAGTTTTCTTTACAAGATCTTGAAGAGTTAGCTAAGAAACGTTGAGTAACAAAGAGTTTGTTATAAAGCTTTTCTTTTAAATTTGAAGTAATTTTTCTTTCAAGTGCTTTAATTTTCTCCTCTTTTTCGTCTCTTTATAACATCATTAGTTTCAACACCATACCTTGTGAGTAAATCAATCCTTTAAAAAGAATGCTTAATCTAAAATAAACTAGATGTTTTTGTTTGTAGGGTCAACCAACTAGTTTAGGGTTTAGGGCCTTGGATTAGGTTGTTGAGGAAACTCTTCAAGGCCATTAAATCAAACATTGGAGTCTAAATTAGGGAGTTCTTAAGTCGAGTGTCGTAAAATTTATCTGGGACCCCCATCTAACAAAGGGGATAAACATGAGGTCGCGTGAGGAGAGGCAGTGGATATAACCCCTCCAAAGATGAACTGAATGTAGTGGGGAACCCATATTGAGGGTTTGTCTTGGGAGTAATACCGACTGCATTTGCTTACAGAGCTTTGTGGACCATGAATCGGTTCAAGATATTCTGTTGTCTTTCGGACCATTTTCTTTTGATACCCCTGATAGGATTTGGACTTGTTATCCTGCTCATTGCAATCTTCCCGAAAATTGTACCCACCGGTGATTGACTGCAAGCTAGCAACTTAATTTCCCATATTATAGGGACTTACATAGGTGACTGTGGGGGTATACCATTGTACCTGGGTAAAACGTTGGATCACGCTTCATAGAGTATACCTAAACTGTGTTTCCATGTTCGAGTTGCACTTACACTAGTTATTTGCTCTAGTGTTTATTGGCCTAACTGTCCTTCCTACTAGATAGTCGATTTCTTAGTTTGTCTATAGGAAATTTTTAGTGTTTTCTTGGTGTTTAAACGATAGTTAATGTGTCAGTTGATCATTTAACAAGGTGGAATATCAACAACTCCACCCGTAGTGAAGGCTTCAAGGCCTGTCACCGGTTCCATTGGAGCCACCTTCACCACCCTTACAATGAAGAATTGAACAACAAGGGTCGTTCAAAGCGACCAGGCTGCAGGAAACTGTCACAGAGCCTACTCCACGAGGAGACTATTTGATTTCGAAGGAACCTACCATTTATGACCTTGAGGTAGAAGCTCTCAGGTCATCCAACCCTTCGATCACTGACTTCTTGACGTTGATCTTGGTACAAGTTGTCCCTCCTGAGGTGACACCTTCTGAGTGCCAGTTAGTTTTACAATAGGCAATGGAAGAAAATGATGCTACTTCATCTGGGAGTCCTCATACTCCCATTATGGCTACAACCATAAGGGGAATCCTACCTCCTATCCCACATTCACCAGTCCAGACCAAAGTGGTCTCAAGTCCCTCTACTTCGGGAAGTGTTCCAATACCGTTATCGACGTCTACCACTGCTCTCTTTACTCATAGTGTGATGTGCCCTCCATTCTCATATGGGATGCCTGGCTTTAATTCAAACTTGGTTCTTACCTACTCTACCTTACATACCATGGGTCTGGGTGTAGGGAGCTCAAACTCTCTTGTGCAAGGGTCAACCAGGGGTGCTTCAGTCCCTTTGAACGCTATCCCTTATGGTGGGGGTAACATACCTCCTTCGTCCCCCTCTCTCGGTGGTGATTTTCAACAACCAATCGGGCCCAACGCTAGTTACAACTTGTTTGGAGCAGGTAGTTTAGGACCTTCATGTTACACACTGATGACATATATGTCTTTCTCTTTGTTTGACATGTTTGGTAACAATTATTTTTCTTCAGCTGTTGTCTCGGTTGGGGGAAACTTCGGTTTCAGGAAACAGAACCCGGTAGAGGGTATTATTCCTGCATAGGGAGCGACGACTGGAATTTTCTCCACTCAGGGTCTTTAGAATCCTTGGCAGGGATAAATTACCTCATAAGGGATTTCATTTGGGAGCAAAACCTTCCATTCTCAATGGATCCCCGGGTAGGGCTCCGTACTGATGCCCGTTGGATCGATTGGGGGCATCCCCTTCCAAAATCCTTGGAACACAACACAGGGATCAATCCCTGCACAAGATATGTCATCCAATTATGGGACTCAACTGATGGTATCCCAACAGACATAGTTTCTGTATGCTGGTTAAGGCCAGGATTTCTACCAAAACCCTGGCCATCAGTCCAACTTTTTTGGGAAACTTGGTTTGAGTCAAACTCTAAGACCTTCTTTTCCTATACATTGTACTTAACCTAAACTACCATTTCTGGAAATGCTACATCTGGAAGACTTGTTGAGATTATTAAATTAGCCAATTTGTCACGATTCGTGTTGGCCCCCCATGCCGTCTAAGTTTCCCTCAGATATTATAAAATTTGAAGGCAATCTTGGCGAAGATCGAGGTGATCATGTGATAAATTTCAAACTATGGTGCTCGTCAAAATCATTGAGGGATGACTCCATCTAGTTGCACCTTTTTCAATGCACTCTTATAGGGGGTGTTGTGAAATGGTATATTGAGCTCGACCGCTTGAGGTATTCTTACTTTAATGACTTGGCAATGGTCTTCTTGAACCATTTCCAGTTACCCGTGAGATACGATGCCGACACCGAATTGCTGGCCAACTTTGAGAAAACAAAGGATGACCACATATAAGATCATATCAAAGAATGGAGGCATCGCAAGAGCTTAATTAAGGTCCAAGTCCCTCTGAATTTCATGCTGGAGTGGTTCCTGAAGTCTTTGGTGCTCGTTGTATCCAAGTACATGGATTTTTTTTAGAGGAGGAGGTGATAATGAGAGCGCAACAAATTGAAATGATCTACTCTCAGTTTGACATGCTCAATGATATTTTTCCAGACGTTCCATGGTCTATTCTCGATAAGACCAAGAAAAATTTTGAACCCCATGACGATGGTATTGTGGGCTCAACACAAGGAAATTTTACTGATATGTTTTCTAATCAATTGCAACAATTTTCAATACAAAAAATTGTGGACAACCAGACCTCAGGTTCGACTATTCCCCCTACCCAATATCGGACATACACAATGTGTAGTTGATGAACCCTAAGTCCAACTAGTGGCCTAAGGGAAAGAAGAAACAATCGAACAAAAATGGTAAAGGGTACAAAAAGGATACCAACAATGCTAGCGGGAGAAGAGGAATTTGAAGTATCTGTGTAACCTTTGCACGAAGGAACACTCGACTCATTTGTTCCCTCGAATTGTGGAATCTTAGAAGATATTGGTGCAGTAACATCCTATTGTGCTGACAAACCCATTTCCACATGGGAAAAACATGGCTCCTGATTCAACATCTTTGAGCGTGGAAGGGGGTAGTCAGGGAACCCCCGCGACTACCAATACCAACCCGGTTGTGAATGTTTATGTGATGAAAACTGAGGCTAACATAGCAACCAAGGCCCAAGATTATAGAATTTCAAAATATGTTGAAAAGGTAAAATAAGCCATGAACCCACTGATTCCTCTTCATATTGAAAAGATAGAGGGAGAAACGATGACTCACAACCAAAAAGGTGCATTCAAGAAGGCTTCTCATAATCCGAATGCGAGGGATTCTCATAACTACTCCATTGTGGAAGATTTGGCACAAACCCCTTTCACGATGTCATCTTTGGAAGTCCTCTAGATTTTCTCTTCGTAGAGGAAAGCTCTATTATACAACTTGGGATCGACAAAGACTTGTAACCCGGGAGAAATCATTTTTTATCCAACCAACTTGAAAACTTGTCTCCCTTACCACGTTGAATTTCAGATAGTAGTGGCCTACACCACAAAATATTTTACTTGGAACATTTAATCCATAGTGGTTGATGAGGGTGCCTCGACTTGCGTGATGTCTTTGGCATTTTGGAAGGCCATTTCCCAAACCAATTTGTCTCCATCACCTACGTTTCTTATGTCATTCAATGGTCAGTCGTTCATACCATATGGGATCATTCCTTCTTTCCCTGTGCATTTGGGAGGAAAGACCCTGTGTGTCGAAGTTGAAGTGGTCGATGCGCCTCTCGACTACAACCTATTTTTAGGAAGGAGTTGGTCTTATGCGATGCATGCAATGGTTGCTATGATTTTCCAAGTCTTGTTTTTTCCGCATGAGGGCAAGATTGTGACCATTGACCAATTGTCCTTTTCCCATTCTGACCCTTCATCAGGGACTTCCACGGTTCTGATGATTGATAATTTGCAGCCTGACATTTTCAACTTAGGTGTTGGTTTATGCCTGTCATTGATGGGAACTTTTGAATACCCACCGCCCGTTGGTGATGTCAAGATTATATGGGTTGTTCTCGACTAGCCTAGGGCTGCAATGTTTGAAGTGTCATTGTTTTGAATGACTTACTTTAACGATCTGTTGAATCTACCTTCCCCATCGGCTTTGATGGAAGGGATAGGGAATCCTAGCATGGCCATTCCCTTGTCCACGACTGAGGTTGCATACAACGTTTTCCAACAAACTTCATCCAACCCCGATTCGACTCCCCCGCAGGAGTTAGATCCGGTCCTCGAGCCTATTTGGGCTCAAGGTTCTCTTGCCACTAAAGATCCTTTAGACCTGGTATTTCCCACTGACAAGGTTATTCTCAAGGCATTGACTAGTCCAAATAGACCTTGGGATGATCTTCATCATAGATCTTACTTCCCTCCTGAGTTAACGAGAATAGAGGTGGGAGGATTTGTTTTGACTGCGAATGGAGATAGGTCTTGTCCTATTAATCCTCTTTCTATGCACACAGTTTATTTCGAGATTAATATGGCGAGTATCACTACTACGATTCCAATATATATCTCCAGAGCCCCTAGCATTGTGGAGAATTTTTTTGTCAGAGCGGACTGCTCCCCCGAAGAGATTCGAACTCATACTGAGTTATTTAAGGGGTTTCGCGATGGTTTTTCCTATTCTTACGAGGAAATTCCATGCATTGAACCAAGAATTATCGAGAATTAAATAACGACTTATCCTGATGCCAAGCCAGTCCAATAGAAGATTCATTCGTTGAATCCTCAAAAAGTGGCAACAATTAAGGAAGAAGTAGAAAAACTACTCAAATCTGGTTTTATCTACCCCATACAGTTGACAGAATGGGTGTCAAACCCAATTCGGGTTAACAAGAAACATGGTATGATTTGTGTTTGCATGGATTTACATGATTTGAACAAGACTTGTTTGAAAGATAACTTTCCCACCTCGTTCATCAATCAAATTTTCGATGAGTACACAGGCTATAAGGTCTTTTCATTCATGGATGGGTTCTTGGGATACAATCAGATCCAGATCAAACCCGAAGACAAGCATAAATTTTTTTTTATTTTTCCTTGGGGCACGTTCTCGTATCATAATATGCCATTTGGCATGAAGAATGATGGATCCTAAGGCATGCAAGGGATAAAATTAACCATCATGTAGAATCTTCTCTCAGAAGATGCGGGTTCATCCTGCTCCCATGTTTCCTGTCATTGTTGTTGGTCCTTTCACTAAGTGGGGGATTGATTTCACTACATGTCACCCGAATTCATCCAGGGGGCATCGTTACATCATCGTAGTAGTAGACTACTTCTCAAAGTGGGTCGAGGATATGCCAACATTTAATGTTGATGGAAAAACAACGAATCTTTTCATTTTAAGTTAGATAGTAGCAAGGTTCGACATCCCAAAGGAGATTGTCACTGACCATGGAAGTCACTTCCAAAACAAAATGATGACCGAGTTAACATAAAATCTTGGGTTGAGGAAAGAAAATTTGTCACCTTATCACCCGCAAGCGAATGGTCAGGTTGAAGTTGTGAATAAGTCTCTCAAGACTATTCTTCAATGGTCGATCAATTCTGCCAAGTCAAATTGGCATTTGATGTTGTACTCAATGTTATGGTGCTACTAAAATTTTGTGAAGATTGCAACCCATTTCTCACCTTTTCAACTCGTATACGGTATGGAAGTAGTCTTACCTATTGAGTGTCAGATTCCCTCTTTAAAGTTGGTAGTTGAATTACTGTCAGACACTTCACCTCTTGAGGAACTCCTACTATATATCAAGCAAATTGATGAGCAACATCGTGATGTAGCCTCAGCCAATGAGGCTCATAAGAAACGAGTCAAGTTTCAGTACGATCGGTCCGTTCATCCTCTAATTTTAATTGAAGATGATCTTATCCTGGTCTATGATCAAAACAAAGATCCCTTGGGGGCAAGCAAGTTCAAACCCATGTGGTTCAGACCATTCATTGTGAAAGAGATCTTGAAGAAGGGCGCTTACTATCAGGTTGATTTTGAAGGAAATTTCTTGGCGGAACCTAGAAATGGGCTCTACCTCAAGAGGTATTACTCTTAGGTTGGTCACCTGGGTGACTTCTTCTACATATGTATAGTTCTTATACATTTTTTTTCTTTTTGTTTTGTGGACATGTAGTTATTTATGTATTATTTTTCATTGTGGAAGATTTCAAGTGAATCAAAGGTGTGTTTTGGATTTGCAGATGGTGCTAGCCGACACTCTTGGAGGCTTTATACCGCAACTTAGGTGATTTTCACACCTGGAGGCTAGTTTCTATCTTCCAGAGGTATTTTTCTAGGTGGCGCTACAAACAATGTTGTCGAGTATAGTGCAGTGATAGAGTTTCTTCGTGATGCTTTCTCGCATGTCATTTCTCACCTCTGAGTCTACCTATATGCTCATTTGCTTGTGTCCTAGTTAAATGGAGTTTACCATGTTTATGATCCCACTTTGCATTGACGTTTCCTCAAGGTACGTCTCTTAGAACATTACTTTGATTACATTACGTATATTCATGTTTCTAGGAGATTTAATCATATGAAAGATACTCTAGATAATCACATACTAGATTGGCATATTGCACACACATAAAAAGAAACACACACATACACATGTACATACATTTGTAAAAAATGTGATCCATAAGACAAATAATATGTAAACATATATATATCAAAAACGTGTCACGAGTACATAGGTGGGCGTGAATGCCTCAAAAATAAGGTTCAGTATAGATCGTTGGGCTTATGCCCTAAAAACAAACATGTATAAAAGGTACCCTCGACACATATAAAGTCTAGCCTATATAAGATCGGGGCCTATTGGCCCTGCCATAATGAACGACGACGTTAGTTAAATGCCAGAAAAGATGGAGCCATGTCTGTGGCATCCCCACTATATGAGGTTGCATGGAAGGTGAGAGATAATCGATATCGGCCATGGGCACTGTGCGAGAGAGCACAGTCGGGTTGCGATCCACTCGTCTCAAAACCCTCTCAGCCTCTTCGCCTGGAGGTCCCCTTGCGTCTATTGGTCCTACCTCTGGTCGAGGATGTCGTTGGGTCCTGGTGTAGTCTGTTGGGTGCACTGGTCCCACATATATACATAGAATATACACAAGTATCAATACTCTTTAGAAATATTAAAATGATATATATAAAAGAAATTAAAAATAAATAACTTTAAAAACATGTTACTTATCTCTCCTCGCTCCTCTCTAGGAGGCATGGGCATGTATGGATCCCTAGAAAAGTTGATCCCAGCGTAGGGGTAGTCCTCAATCACCAGAATATGCCATGCCACCATAAAAAAAATTGTCATCAAAAGCCTCTATGGTCCTCCCTCCCCCCTGTTGTGGCAACAATGTCGCCCATATGCATATCATTGGTAAAGAGGCAACATGCCCACATATCGTATCTCTCTGATTAAGACTGGGTACTCTCGAAGAAGAAGAAAGATCATAGGATCGTACCAAACTTGAAGTTCTTGTTGGCACGTTGCCGACACTCTATCAATTGTCTCTTCATGCACATAATCATGGTCATTCTCTAGTAAAATATATGTTGGCATGTTTTCAGACAGAGGCAGAGTATGTGTGTTTGTCATTGATGGCGATGTCATTGATGGTGAAGATCAACACGATCAGTAGCGCAGCGATAATGGCATGAAAATGGAAAGATCAAAAGTGAAGAGAAACAATGATCGTTGGATCCCATTCAAAATTCCCGATGACCGTCAGATATGAATTTATATAGGAGGAGCGCACAGTAGAAGAAAATAGATCTCAGGCGTCAGATATGAGCTCAAAGACTGACCATTGTTGGATCCATAAGAAGGAGCATGGTATTTACGTGCAATATTAAGCGGGCCTACAAAATACCGAAAGCAGGAGGACCGTCCATCTTCAAGAAGGACACGTGGCAAGCGACTAGAATTTCGTTGGCCTGCACATTGGAGGAGTCACCGGAACATGGTGTGGGAACTTGGGATATGTGAAATCTCGAGAATCGATATGGACCTTTGGATCGAGGTATGTTGTGGATCGTTGGATGCAGAGGGAACATGGCGAGCGATTGGCATTTCCCTGACTGGAAAGTCAAAGAAAGGAGGTGCTCTATCCTATGAAATCGTGAAATGCAAAACCATGACTTAATCTGAGTCATTGATCAAAGGGAGATCATGGACCATTGATCAGGCATGACGAAGGCCCATGAATTTGCAAAATCATGATAGGATCTTGACCGTTGATCCAAGAGGGACAATCAAAGGAAGGAAATGCTCTAACCTTGCAACTCACGATATGCGAAATCACGATAAGGTCTGACCCGTGGTCATAGACAAGGTCACATCGTTGAAGGCTTAAGGGAAGGAGCTAATTGCTAAGCTCCATTTTGGGGATCGCAACTTGGAGTGTCCAGACCCTTCATCATAGGAATCATGATATGCGATATCATGAAAATATCTGGACCGTCGAATCATCAAGATTGTGGACCGTTGATCTAACTCCATTTTAAAGTTTCGAATATCGGGAGTTGGAGGTGTCAAGGACACTCATGACAAGAATGATGAAATATGAAATAGTGAAGCACCTTTTGGCGCAGCCTGTAGTCACTTTTGGTGGTCACATGAGAGGGAGGAGCTAGCGAAGCTAAGCCCATTTTCGGATATTGCAACATGAAGAATCAAGACTCTTCACCTCTGGATTGTCGAAATGTGAAATGAAAAAGACATTCTGATTAGGCTTGTGGTCACAGCCAATGGGCATATGGATTAGGCATGAGATCCATCATTGGTAATCCAATGGTGTAGGTTAATCAGGAATATGGTCGAAGGGTCATCGTTTATTTTCATGATTAATAAGTTCAGTTACAATTCAGTTAGAAAATTGAATCATGGTTCTTGATCGGTTGGTGATACAGTTGCTGAGAAGTTTTTGTCTTTGCCCAATGAGATTTGAGGTGTAACTAATGAGGTTGATGAGTATAAAAGGCAAGATGCAACGACTGTGTAAGGGGAGTTGTTCTAACAGAAACAATGAGATAAATTGTAAGAAGGATAAAATGAAAGAATGCAGTGCATAAGATAAAACTCAAAGATGAGTAACAGTCGTCGAACAGACAGAAGCAAGAGGAGAGTAGCAGAATAGCATGATGCAAGAGAAGAATAGCATGAGGCAGAGAAGAACTACGAAACAATTTTTGAACCAGAGAAGAATTGCAAAACAATGGATAAGGGGTAAGAATTGAAATACCTGTGTTGCTTGTTTGTCAATCATTTATTCATAATCAGGGAGGAAGGGTGGTGCTAGGGAGGACTGTAGTCCTCTGATATTCAAGTTGATGCATGAATATTGGGATTTGTAGCTTCCATCTAGTTGTGGCTAGAAAAAAGGGTGGCAAGGTGGTGCTTGGGAAAACACAAAGTTTTTTGTATGCAAGTTGGCGCTTGTATAAGTGGAAGTAGGTGCTTCCATCCAGTTGTTGTTGGAACACTCAAGGAGTTGGTGCTTCCTTCTAGTGGGTGCTAGAGAAACCAGAGAGTTGGTGCTCTCAAGAAAGTTGGAGCTTGTAAAACAGAGGTAGTAGCCTCACATTGATTTGGTTCTCAACTATAGATGATGTACATAACTTAAAACACTGCCTATCATTTCGAAGAAGAAGAGGTTTTCTCCCTTTATGGGTTTCCTCATGAAATTTTGTCTCTGTGTATATCTTATGTGTGACTGATGCTCATTATTTATGTTGTTCATATTTTGTATAATATTGATGGTCACTTGGAGAAAGATTAAAAATTGTTTAATTGACTTAAAATTGTTTAAGCACAGTAACAATTGATTCACCCGCCTCTCAGTTGTCTTAGTAATTTCAACAATTGGTATCATAACAGGTTCCTTTTATGTAAAGGTAGATACGTAATATTAAACATTACAAGTTATGAAGGGACTTCAACCACTAAGCCTCCTCTATTTGATGGAACAAATTTTGCTTTCTGGAAGGTTAGAATGAGAACATATCTAATGGCCTTAGGTGTTGATGTTTGGGATGTAGTAGAGACTGGATACATAAAGCCTGTTGTGCTAACCTCCAATGATGATAAGTTAGAATTTAGCTTTGATGCTAAGGGAATGAATGCTATCTTGAATGGACTTGCAGAAGCTGAGTTTGTAAAGGTGATGCATCTTCAAACTGCCAAAGAAATGTGGGATAAACTTTGTAACAGTTATGAAGGAAATGAGAAAGTAAAAGATGCCAAACTTCAAACATATAGATTGAAATTTGAACAGATAAAGATGAATGAAGATGAAACAGTTAGCAAGTATTTTTTAAGAGTTGAAGAACTTGTGAATTCCATGAAGGGTCTTGGTGAAACGTTTGAAGAATCATTCTTAGTTTAGAAGATTTTAAGATCTCTGCTTGATAAATTTAATCCAAAAGTTTCTGCAATAGAAGAACTAAATGATCTTAAAAGTTTGTCCATTGATCAACTCCTAGAAATACTAACTGCATATGAAATGAGAATCAACAAAGATAAATTCATTACTAGAGAAGCATATTTTAAAGAAGACAACAATACTAATTAAAATTTAAATGATATTGAGGCAAAATTTGTGAGAAGTTTAAAGAAAGGATCAGGAAAATATCAAGGCAAGCTTCCCTTCAAATTATTTAACTGTGGTAATATAGGTCACTTTGCTCTAAGTGTCCCCACTAGAAAAAGGACTAGAAATATGATGATGAAAAGAAGTACAAATTCAAGAAATATAGTAAAAAGAAAAGTTTGTGTGCAAACAATGAAAATTCCTCAGAAGACATAGATAGTGATTCATCATGTGAAAGAAAAGTGAATTATTTTATGCTTATGTCTATGTGAGATCTTGATGATGAACACACAGGAGGTGAAATGGATGATGAAGAAGCTGTGGTGGATATGGAAGGTGAATTAATCAGTGCTTTGGAATAAATCGACAGACTCAGATGTAAGAAGAGAAAACAAAAACAGTTGTTGATGCACTTTAAAATGAATGGTGAAAAACATGATGAAAATTTTTCTCTACTAAAAGTGGAGTTAGAAGAGGCAAAGAAAATAAAAGACATACTAAAACAACAGTTGTCAGAGAAGAAAGTGAGGTGTGAATCCTTAGAAGAAGAGATAGTAAAAACTAGAAAATAAATGAAGTTTAAGGCATTGTATCACCAAAATCTGCCAAGTATTAAAGCCTCAGGAGAATTAACTTCCATTCTAAATCAGCAAAGGAATCCAAAGTTGAAAGCTGGCTTGGGCTATGAAGAAGGATCAAGTAGTGATCATCCAAGTAATACATAACCCATCAAGTTTGTTAAATCTATAATCATTGAGAACAACCACTCTGCAAAAACAAAGAAATAAAATCAACCATCAAGAAGGAATGAAAGAAAAAGTACCAGAACCGAATCTGTTGATCAAAGAAATCATCAGCATGGAAGAAATCAACTACAACCTTTTTTTCAGGTACACAGATTTTTTCTATGGTTATTGTTTTTTTGTTCTAACTTTGGTCACAAAGCTGTAAACTGTTCTTTAACATCTAGATATTTGAAATCAATATACTCAAGGAATAATTATCTGCCACAACAAAGATTGAGACAACCAAGAAACAAACGACCACATACTATAAATCATGTGATGGATGGAGGAAGGACGCAGGTGAAACATAACAACAATTATGAGCATAAAAATTGTTATGATCTATTATTCAGTGAACCAGAATGTTACATCTGTCATAACTATGGACATAAAGCTGCAGTTTGTCGCTTAATGAATTTTAAGCTAGATTCGAATCCTACTGCTGAAAATTTCAAGAATTGGAAGAAGAAATAAGATGACAAGTGTAGACTGGTGTTATCATCCCAAAAACAAAAGAATCCTTGGTATATTGACAATGGATGTTCTAAACATATGACTGGAGACAAAAGTAAGTTTCTAACTCTAAGTGAAAGAAAATCAGAGAATGTAACTTTTGGAAATGATGCACCAGGAAAAATAAAAGGTAAAGGAATGGTAAGTTTGAGTAATGGCAAAGGGAAAGATCATGATGTGTTGTTTGTAGAAGGTTTGAAACATAATCTGCTTAGTGTCAGTCAATTATGTGACTGAGGATGTGAAGTCGTTTTTACTTCTAAAGATTGTAGAATAAAATCTGTGAATTCAGGACAGCTAGTTGCAAAAGGGATATGAACAAAAAACAATGTTTATGTGTTAAAAGAAGAAAAAGAAGAATTCCACTTAAGCAAGTATGATGAAATTTGGATATGGCATAGGAGACTTGGACACTTAAAGTTTGATCATATAATCAAGCTCAAAAATAGTGGGGCAGTAAAGGATCTTCCAAATATATCAAAGCCATATGATTATGTTTGTAAACCATGCCAGATAGGAAAGCTTACTCGGACACAATTCAAATATAAAAAATTTCCTTCAACAGAAAAACCTCTCCAGTTAGTACATATGAATTTATGTGGTCCATCAAGGAAAGAAGGTACAGGAAAAGAAAATTATTTTATGTTTATTATTGATGATTATTCTAGACTAACATGGGTTGCCTTTTTGAAGAAAAAATCTGAAGCATTTGAAAAATTCAAAGTGTTTAAGGCTCTAACTGAGAATCAAACAGGAAAAAGATTGAAGGAAGTAATATCTGATAGAGGAGGAGAGTTTATCTCATGGAACTTCAAAGATTTCCGTGATAAACTTGGAATCAAAAGAGAGTACACAATTCCAAGGACTCCACAACAAAATGGAGTTATTGAGAGGCAGAATAGATCAGTACATCAAATGGAAATATCAATGATGAATGGAAGGAACATACCTCAAACATATTGGGTGGAAGCAATTCATACAGTTGTTCATATCCTTAACAAAACACATCTCATACCACACAGTGACAAGACTCCTTATGAACTATGGTTTGGAAGACCTGCTTCAATCAAACATTTTAAAGTCTTTGGGAGTAAATGTTATATTAAGAATAATGATGAAAATATTGGCAAATATGATGACAGGGATGATGAAGGTATATTCTTGGGTTATGTTACAAAGAGTAAAGGGAACAAATGTTACAATAAGAGGTTGCATAAACTAGTTGATTGTATAGACATAAAAGTTGATGAAGAAATCTCGGTCAAAAATGTAAGCAGTGTTGAACCAAGCACAAAAGATATAGTTGAAGATGAAGATGAACAGGTCCAAGGATCAAAAAGAAAATAATATGAATCATATGAAGATACAAATACTCAGGCTGACATAAATCAACAGAAAGAAACAAACTCACCTCTCAGAATTGTTAAAAAGAATCATCCTGAAAATCAGATAATTGGAGATATAAATAAAGGAGTTCAGACAAGAAGGAAATTGATTAAAGACTCAGAACAATCTCATGTTGCTTTTTTATCTATGAATGAACCTAAATTTTTTTATGAAGCCATCCAACATGATGATTGGATTAGAGCTATGAATGAATAGCTTGATCAGATTGAGAAGAACAATACTTGGGAGCTTGTTCCTAGACCTGAAGACAAGAATGTAATAGGTTCCAAGTGGGTGTTCAAAAATAAAATGAATGAAAAAGGACAAGTTGTTAGAAATAAAGTCGGATTGGTCTGTAAAGGGTATGCACAAGTTGAAGGTCAGGACTTTTATGAAAATTTTTCACCAGTGGCAAGATTGGAAGCCATCCAAATGTTTCTTGCATATTCATGTCATAAGAACTTTAAAGTGTATCAGATGGATGTTAAATCAACATTTCTTAATGGAGATCTAGAAGAAGAAGTATATATGGAGCAACCTGAAGGATTCTCATTGACAGATAACCCTAATTATGTCTGCAATATGAAGAAGGATTTATATGGACTGAAACAACCACCACGAGCTTGTTATTATAGACTAGACAAATTTTTACAAGACAAAGGATTCAAGAAAGGTACTGTTGATAGCAATCTCTACATAAAAATTGAAGGTGATGATTTACTAGTTGTTTTGATTTATGTAGATGAAATTATTTTTGGTTGTAATAATGACTCCTATGTTTAGTGGTTTGCTAACTCTATGCAAACAGAGTTTGATATGTCCATGATAGGAGAATTGTCATATTTTCTTGGCTTACAGGTAAAACAAAGTTCTGCAGGAATTTGTATCTCTCAAGAAAAATATTTGAAAGAGATGTTGAAGAAATTTTAGATGGAAGATTCTTCTCCTGTTAGTACACCTATGGTGGTTGGTTGCAATCTCAGTAAAGATGACATTTCACCCGATGTTGATCAAAGGACATACCGATCAATGATAGACAATCTTCAGTACATCACAGCATCCCATTATGATATAATGCAAGTTGTTGGAATGGTAGGTCGTTATCAGTCAACTCCTAAACAAAGTCACTTGGTAGGTGTCACAAGGATATTCAAATACTTGAAGGGAACAATGACTTATGGTATGTGGTATCCCAGAAATCAAAATTTTGTGGATGAGAGAAAGAGAACTAGTGGAGGTGCCTTCTTCTTGGGTGACTCGTTGGTAGCATGGATTAGTAAGAAGCAGTGATCTATTTCCTTATAAACTATAGAAGCAGAGTACATTTTTGCTGCTACTTGCTACACTTAGATTTTGTGGATGATTCAAACTCTTGCAGATTTGAAGGTAAACTATATTTTTCCGATTACAATTCACTATGATAACACTAGTGCCATTAGTGTCTCCAAGAATCCCGTTCTTCACTGCAAGACTAAGCATATCCCAATAAAATACCATTTTCTCAGAGAACAAGTTACAAACAGATTCATTCAGCTGAATTATATTCCTTCCACAGAACATATAGCTGATATCTTTACTAAACCGTTAGCAGTGACCCCTTTTGGACATCTTCGTCAAAAGTTGGGGATTATAAATTCTTTCGTCTAATCTGTTCACCTGGTCAGGGGGAGTACTTATTTAATATCCGTTGTATTTCTAAGCTGCTCATAGTTGACAGGGGGAGTATGTATCACAACAACTCAAGGGGAGCATGTTTCTTCTTTGACATTGATGTCAAAGGGGGAGAAAGTGTGGTAATTTCAAGGATGTTATTTCAAAGATGCTACAGTGGTATAGTTGCATCTTTTCTATTTCAAGGATTCTACAGTGGTAGTAATTTCAAGGATGCTACAATGGTATAGTTGCATGTTTTTCAAGGGGTTTCCATCAATGCTAAAGGGGGAGATTGTTGGCATGTTTTCAGATAGAGGCAGAGTATGCGTGTTTGTCATTGATGGCGATGTCATTGATGGTAAATATCAGCACGATCAATAGCGCAACGATAATGGCTAGATCAATAATGAAGAGCAATAGTGATCGTTGGATCCCATTCAAAATTCCCGATGACCGTCAGATCTGAATTCAGATAGGAGTAGCGCACAATAGAAGAAAATAGATCTCAGGCGTCAGATCTGAGCCCGAAGACCGGCCATTTTTGGATCCATAAGAAGGAGCATGGTCTTTACGTGCAAGATGAAGCGGGCCTACAAAATCTCGAAAGCAGAAGGACCGCCCATCTTCAAGAAGGACATGTGGAAAGCGACTAGAATTTTGCTGACCTGCACATTAGAAGAGCCAATGAAACATGGTGTGGGAACTTGCGATATGCGAATTCCCGAGAATTGATATGGACCTTTGGATCAAGGTATGTTGTGGAATGTTGGATGCAAAGGGCACATGGTGAGAGATTGAAATTTCGTTGACTGGAAAGTCAAAGAGAGGAGGTTCTCTATCCTATGCAATCGCGAAATGAGAAACCATGACCTAATCTGAGTCATTGATCAAAGGGATATCGTGGACCATTGATCAGGCATGACGAAGGCCCGTGAATTTGTGAAATCGCGATAAGATCTTGACCATTGATCCAAGAGGGACATGTGGCGAGGGATTAACTTTTCACTGACTGGAAAGTCAAAGGAAGGAAGTTCTCTAACTTTGCAACTCGCGATATGAGAAATAGCGATAAGGTCTGGACCGTGGTCATAGACAAGGTCACATCATCGAAGGATTAAGGGAAGGAGATAATTGCTAAGATTTATTTCGAGGATTGCAACTTGGAGTGTCGAGACCCTTCATCACAGGAATCGCGATATGCGAGATCACGAAAAGATCTGGATCGTCGAATCATCAAGATTGTGCACTGTTGATCTGACTCCATTTTGGAGTTTCAGATACTGGGAGTTGGAGGTGTCAAGGACACTCACGACAATAATTATGAAACGTGAAATCATAAAGAACCTTTTGGCATAGCCTATGTTCATTTTCGGTGGTCACGTGAGAGGGAGGAGCTAGCAGAGCTAAGCCCCTTTTCGGAGATCGCAACATGAAGAGTCAAGACTCTTCACCTCTGGATTGTCGAAATGCGAAATGCGAAAGGCATTCTGATTAGGCCCATGGTCACAGCCAGTGGGCATATGGAGTAGGTGCGAGATCCATCATTGGTAATCCAA
>SNQJ01S0044887.1:99754-110824 GCA_010110895.2 Picea sitchensis
TACTAAATATGTCTATCAAGAGAAGCATCTAGAGGAAGATCCTTCTAGAAGCAAAAGCTTCTATTAGGTCTTCTTACATCCGCCTTATTCTATTTTATTGAAAGGCCTTATTAATATTGACCTTTATTACATCCGAATATATTCCTCTACCTATGTGCGGGTTAGGACCCTAACAATAGGAGACTCTTACATTTTCTCACCAAGTATTTCCTCTACACATTTTAAACTCAACTTCTTGATTGGAGTTAGATCAAGACCTCACTTTCTTATGCTTTGCCTGGTCTAGGATTCTAAGTTAAAGAGATATTCTCTTGGGTCTGCACCCATTCGACCACCCTTATTCATTGATTTTGACATATAAAACTGATGGGTATCAAGATTACCTCTGCCTCAATCCAGAGGTGACTTCTGGTGCTAACATTTCTGGCACCATTGCCGAGGAAAAAATTGAATATTTTCCCTGGGTAGAGCGACCATGTTTACTAGTTCTGAAGGTGCATCAAAACTTAGTGCTTCAAAGATTGCATCTGTGCACCTGGCGACTCCACTGAGGCGATTCTACTATCTCGATTTTGTTGTTTCAGTGTTACTGCTTCCAGCTACACGTGGTATCCCTTGGGAGAACACATCGATCAGAGATAGCCTTTGATGGTGAATGAAGGCTAGACACACTCATTCTACATATCATTCACCTAGCGACTCCATGGTTCGAAATGGACAAAATATTGGCTTAGAAGTTTGCTCCTTTTAATTTTTCTTTTGTTCCTAGTTTTCCTAATGTTGTCCCTACTGTGGATGAATGGGGTGATTATTTTCCCATATTTAGAGGGAATGTAGAGGATGACCCTGATCAGTGTCTCCGTGAGTTTCATGAACTCATGGATCAATGGGATATACATCACGAGGATGTATTATTAAAAATGTTGATGTTCTCATTAGTAGGGGATGCTCGTGAATGGTATCATTCTTTACCCCCTACTAGCATCTCATCCCTAAGAGAGTTTCATGTAGCCTTCAATAGGCACTATCAAAGGAATTATTCCTCTGAGTTAATCTGCCATAATTGTTGTGAGGAATATGAAGGCCATAATCAAGAGATGGTTGTGCCTTATGAAAAATGCAAGGATGAGGACCATGAAGAGGAGGATGCTTTGGGCGAGTTGACAGAGCTAGTAGAATATCTCTTTGCAGATATAGAAGAGTTGAAGGTAGATCATGACTTCTTTCTTTTTGAAGAAAATACAGAGGATTTTCCTGTTCTTGGAGGCCCTACTGATGAGGGTAGTATTCAATATTCCATGGTGGTAGAGACATTAGTTTCTTCCCCTCAGAAGCTTGTTGTCTTGGTTTTAAAAGAACGAGCCATTGCGGAGGAGGATTCTTCTCTTTTTCTTCACGAGATTTCCCATGATGTGTTTACATTTGAGATTGAAAAGAAGGATCAGGTGATCGTTCCACTTTGGCCTGTTGTCCCTAGCTTTGAGGATTATTCAGATGAAGAGAAACAGAGCCCCACATCACAGTTCACCGACCAGAGAAGCGAACAACCTGTATATTACAGTTACGAATCAAGTTCTGAGCTGGATGTGCAGGATTTCCAAGAACAGACTATTGAGCCTTATCCTCTGTTCATTGAGCAAGATTATCTTAAGGAAATCATCCCTCCTGGACTTGCTGAACACACTAAGCAGCAATATGAAGAGAAGAGTTTTCCCACGGGTCCTGTTTATGATGATTATGAATCTGACCCTTGGGAGAGCCAAGAAGAAGAACCAGAGGAGCAACAAAAGGAGCATTTTATATCTTGTTCAGAACCTATTAATGAGAAGCTATTGCCTAAGATCAGTCAACCTGTATCAACTGTTCACCCTCCTGTGCATACCAGAGAGACTCAACCACGTGTGAGCAGCTGCATAGTAGGGAAGGTTGTATGTTACCAATTTTATGGAGTTTCTCGCTTGGCCTATGAGCCTGTGAAGGAATACATGGAGTTGTGTTTCCTTCATGTTTTGAAGCTGCCCAACTTTATCTTGACCTCAACATTAGGAGGAAAGATGAAGAATGTAACCATTCTGCTGTCATGGTTTCATTACCTGTTATCAATTAACAATAGAGTGAAGGAGCTTCCAGTTAGGAAGTTTCTTGAATGGCTATGGTGTAAGTTTTCATTCACCTAGCACTATGTAAAATTTTATTAGTTTAGGATTGTACATAAATAAGCTCCTTTGAGCAGGTGTGTTTATTTTTTTTTTACTTTCGGCCTGTATTTTCAGCAGTGTATTTTGATCTTGACTCCATAGCCCAACAGAAGGTGGATGGAACTGCAAAAGGATATCTTAGAGCCTCGCAAGGCTCTATCCTCCATGGAGACTAATGTTAGCACTTATTCTTTCAAGGGGATGTTTTTCATTTGAAGTTGGCCATTCGGTGACCAAAAGTGAGAAAAGGGGTTTAAAAACCCACCATATGAATTTTTATCCAAAGTCGCAGCACGATTATGCAAAGGCGCGCACATACTTGGTCGACGAAAATCCATAAAGCACAAGATCAGTCTCAGTTGTCAAATCCATCAGATAAATTAGATCAGCGGCCATCGGGCGATCAGGATTATAGAGTTGCACAAAGTTTAGCATCAGACCAAGGCTTGAAATCGTGAGATCTGGGTCGTTCATTTCAAAGGGACATGTGGCGCACGATCAACATAGTTATGATTTCACAAATATGTATGTCGAGAGTCGATCACATCAGATCTCGAAAAATGCAAAATCGAAAAAATATCGGAGTCATTGATCAAGGGAGAGATCTGGACCATTGGGTCATCTTTTCGTGATTTCGTGAGTCGGGAAAGTAGGAGGGTGAGTCCTGAAAACCCTCGACATGAGAAATCATGAAATAATTAGGTTCGTCCATTCCAAGGGACGCGTGGCGCAATATCCAGGCCAAAGAAAAGTCTTCACAAGAGTGTTGATGGTATGTGGTCCCCCAATGAAAGTTTGATATAGGTCGTCTAAAGAAGAGGGGCACATGGTAGTAGATATGTGAAGTCCCAAAATATTATTTAGTTAAGTATAGGGTCACAGCCTGTGGTCATATGGGAGAAGAGCTGTAAATAAAGGGAAAGCGCCTGTCGAGCAATGAGCAACTAAGATTTTTCGAGCAAATGATCCTAGCCATTAAGTTCAACTAAAATCCGACCGTCGATCCAAATCGACCGTTTTCGCGATTTCGGGCATTAGGATTTTTGAAATCAAGGGGAGTGAAAACTCCCTAAATGCAAAGCCTCGAACGTTTATAGGGGATAAGAACAGGGTCATGGCCTGAGGTCGTGTGGAATGATGGATAAGAGTTGTGCCAAGGGCCAAAAGTGCATGTATTGATTGCAGAAGGAGAGTCATAGAGCTCGAGGCATACAGATTAATTTGACAAAGTCATGGCCACCGCCTAGAGCATTCATGGATGTCAGGGCTCATCTCGATCCCAATGAAGACAGTTAATGAAAGTGGGGAAATGGTGGTTGAAACCTTTTTTCATCACATAAATGGAAAGCATGAAAGGATGGTTGTGGCGGCTAGATGACAGCCCAAAACTCCTCTGTAAATGGGTTTTCCTGCAAAAACCATATTGTTTCAATTTCACATCTGACAGAGAAAGACAAGTGTAGTCTGACAACATAAGGAGGAGATGCAAAGCTTTGAATGCAGTGGTTCATTTGTGTCCCTGGGGGCTGTTACTAGTTCTAAGTATATATACTCAGTTTTTATATTTTGTAAGGGGGTCGATGGTTGAGCGAGGCTCCTGTATTGCAAAGTTTTGAGGAAGCATTGGTTCCTCTGGTTATGCATATGTATTTGAGACTTGTTGTTTAATGAAATTCAACTTCTTTCGTATCTCTGTAAACAATTGTGTTAAAACACTCGGAATTGGAGGATCCAGTTGAGTGTAGTTATGTTGTTGTGATGTAGGTTTGATCACTGCAATATTTTCACTAGTTTTAATCAGTTTCCTATGTTATATTTTCCCTCTTACACTAAGTAGCTCGAAATTGGAGGATCCAGTCAAGTTGTTAGAGTAGCATTGTGATGTATGTTTGATCATCGTGCTGTTATAACTGTGTTGTTTAGGCATATCTTAGTGTCTGAAGCTTTGGGTACAAGAGGATCTTGTTCTTGAAGATTTTCTTCCTTAGGCTTCTAGAAGACCAAATCTCCATAGCAGACTCTTACATTTTCCCACCAAGTCTTCCCTCTACTCATTTTAAACTCAAATTCCTGACTGGTGTTAGATCAAGACCTCACTTGCTTATGATTTGTCTGGTCCAGGATCCTGAGTTAAAGCGATATTCTCTTGGGTCTGCACCCATTTGACCACCCTTATTCATTCATTGTGACATATAAAATTGATGGGTATTAGACTTACCTTTGTCGCAATCCAGAGGTGACTTTTGGTGCTAACACACATAATGAACACCAAATACATGCATGTATCGAAACTCCCAAAAATATTGTAATGAAAAATTACAAAATAAATCCTTGTAGATTACGATAATAACTCACAAATAAACCAAATTCATTCATACTTATATTCCTTCTCTATTTTATATATTACTTACTCTATTGAAATCTTTATATACATATCTTCATTCATTTACCATGTACACCCTACACTTAATACTAGAAAAACCTATTAGTGCATATAGATTTGACCATGTATACACCATGTTTCGGTCATAACCACCTCTCAATGTCTAAGCATTTGACTCTGTATATACCCATGTTTCGGTGATAACCACCTCTCAATGACTAAGCTCACTATCATGCTAGTACCTTTTCTTATCCTATAAGAAGTGATGTTGTTTGATTATCCTTGGGCATTCAAAATGATTCCAATCATAAAATCAAGTTCTTTAGTAAGAAAGCATTAGAAATGATATAGCTATCTGAACATAACACTTTAGCCATCTCAAATTTTCAATTTTGTCCAAGATCACAACATTTTCATCATGAGGTGGAAGGTTATCATTTGTTTTTAGGTTTTTCCTTTCGAAATATTACTTGGGAAGGTTATGGGACTTTTCGAATTAGGATTCAAATAATTTTTTATTAAAAATATAACTTTCCAATTAAGGTGTTCTTGGTGTTTATCAAAATAATAACTTCCCAATTAAGGTGTTTATCAAAATAAATGTTTTCATTGCAAACATGATTGTTTTTTTTTGTTTTCATCTATGCTAACAAAAAAAGAATAATTAACTATTAAATAGAAATAAGAAAAAACCTCTCCTACCTCAATAGTGCTACCCAAAAAAAAAAAACAAATGGTGCATTTTATTTTGTTTAACCACACATTCTCATTGAAGGGGTGATAATATTGGCTTCAAAAAGGTGTTTGTTGAAAATGCTTTTAGTACATTTTTTTATTTTTTTTATAAAACAAAAATAAGTCATTGGTCACACCGTGCTACTCACAAAAAAACAAATGGTGTATTTTATTTTGTTTTGTTTGAGCACACATTCTCATTGAAGGGGTGATAATGTTGGCTTCAAAAGAGGTGTTTGTTGAAAATGCCTTAGTACATTTTTTTATTTTTTTTATAAAACAAAAATAAGTCGTTGGTCACAACTCTTTCTTTTTATACATAGAATATCAATATATGTGTTAGGTCACATGTACATTTTATTTAACAAACATTAATTATATAATGTTTACACATTAACTTAAATCATATATTATCGAAGGTAGAGAAGAGAAGATAAATTCATATATTATCGAAGGCAGAGAAGATAAATTAATGATGTTGACATTTTTATCATAATTTTAAATAACGTGTACACATTCCATTTTCTAGTAATAAACATATATTACCTAAAAGTCGAGTGGCCCCAAAATACAAACCCTACCTCCTTTTTATACTCAAGAAAATTTCATGTATATTGTTTAACATCAATTTGTGTATTTTCTATCATCTCATCATTTTTCCTTATTAGTTCATGCCTCCGGCTAAGATCGGGACTATATCTTTTGCCTTGCAGTCAAGGAGTGTTGATCATGTATTAGTGGATACAATTTGTTACATGAATTGATGCGTTTTACACACTTTTAATATGAAATTTTAATTTTTGTTAAAGATTTTTAAAATCATGTATTAAATTTCATTTCAGAAAATATAAAAGTTTTTTTGAAATTTTTAAAATTGTATGATTCGGTTTTTTGATTGGATAATATAAATTGAATGTGACAAAATACTCCTAGTAGTGGGAATTTATTCAAAATTATTTTTCAGACCACGAAAAAAAATTAATATATAAAATATATGATTGGTATACTAAGAGGTGGACCCTAATTATGTTTGAGCATCCACTATAGTTGAGGCTTTGTTCACTGCCATTGAGGCTATGCTCATGGAAGTATGATGTGATCAAGTCGACAACCTGGACTCCTCCTCTCATTTCCATCTCCTCAGGCATGGCCACCTCCTCACCACCTCACATCAATCTATTACTTACCTTTCCAATGTTCATCTTTGGTCCTCAACCCACAAACCTACATCGACCCAAGGATACCTACAAACCTACATCCACCCAAAGCTACCCAAATCTTTAAGGAAATCTAGAAATCTATGTGAGGATGGCACAAGCTTTCTCAGTATATGTGAAAGCACAGTGAGAGATAGGTTAGCTATAGTTATTTCTATTTCCATTTTTATTTCCATTCTAAGTATTGAATACTTACTAGGGTGAATAACATTTATAACTTGTTGTCCATGTAATTTTTAGTGTAGGGGGATTCTAGATGGCATCACTAATCCAACTTGAACCTATTCTATGTATGCGGGGCATGTTACTTCTCTCTCTCTCTCACTGAGTGCTTAGCAAGTAAATCCATCTGAGTGATTAATAGGTAAATCCATCTAGAGCAAGCTTCCCATTTGATGTTGGTTCACTGTTTATCCATGATTTTGTTCATACAGGTTCACTGTTTAGGCATAATTTCAAGATCATTAGGCATAAATTCAAGATCATTATATTATAACATGGAATAATGAAATTGCAGATGCAAAGATATTCCAATTTTTCTAAGAATACCGTAATACAACATATGAATTGTTTCACAAACCTTACCTATGGATATCAAGTAACAAAAATGACCACACCGTGTATCCCTTGATGAGTACCATACTTTTTATAGATTTCTTCTGCAGCTACACCACGATTTGAAATCGATTCGCCAACATCTTCGCTTGTGCGTAGGAGGCTAGAGAACATGTACATTACCTAAAAAATGTATTTGTATTTGAGCATAGCATTCATTCAGCTAACTGTAAGATAACTATAGATAATTGCTTACTCATTTTGTAGTATCTTTCCAGATTAATTTGATATGGAAACTTGTTTCTATCTATAATGAAATTTGTAATTCCTCTAACTATTGAGATTACTCCTTATTTAAAATATGTTGAGCATCTATGTTAGATTTCAATACCTCGCAATCTCTTAAACTCTCTAGGGCATAGGTGTTATGCCCAAATAAGCTTCATCTTCTTCTTCTTATTGTTGGGGTTATTTTATGTGGAGAATTATCACAATTTCTTAAGAGTTATATTAAATATATGCACAATGTTGTAGGGGACCAAAGATTTCTCTCTGTTAAACAAAAAAGTCAAGGAAATCTAAGACACCTTCTCAGTGATCTGTTCTCCACGGATGCCTTGGCCAAATCTCTGGAACAAATGGACAAGCTTTTTCTTCTTACCCTCCACCAGTGGAAACATGAGAAGGCCCCAATCTGTGTGATCGATTATACCTTAGATGTATGCCTATTTCTTTGTGAATTTTGTTGTTTTTGGGGTTGATGAAGGTTGAATCATTAATCGAATTCATGCTTTATTTCTTTTCGATGGCCTTCTTCATTTATCAAGTCCAAGAATGAATCAATATTAGTCGTTAGGAAGTAGAAACCTGGAAATCTACCGAGAGCTACTAGGCGCTAACTAGATTCATGGCTTCCCAGGTCACCATATTCTATAATGGGATGGTGAACGTGTACAATGTTGTTGAGAACCAGGTATATTTCGAAAGCTCCACGTTTTGTTTACATGAAAAAACCTACAGATGTGTTGTGCTAAATTTCTAGAATGTTGATCTTTGTTTTATTGGTTAGGCGATAGCTATCATTAGGCTCGATGGTAATGATGTTCAGTTGTCCCTGCAGAAAAACCAATCATAAATACCTTTTTAGTGACACATGTTTCATTTTCAGTGACATGTATCATCTTTTTAGTGACACATTTGTATTAATCCTAGCAGACAATAAAAAAGTTGGGAAGTAATTTATTTTTAGTTTCCCACATCAATTGTAGGAATATTTCGATATAGATATTCAACAATAGAGATTATTTACTCACAGAGGGTGTGATGATGTTGGATTTCCCCTTAGAGAATTATGTTTGTGTTGGCCAAGAGGTTGACTCCAAATATAAACGATGAGCTCTAAATATTGATACTGCAGTATTGAAATGTTTCTATCTGGGAATTGTTTCTTTTCTATTCATAACTATTTTCATATCTTTTAAATTGTAGGAATTTCCAAAAAAAATATGTTGTACTCGAAAGGCTATATTTGGAAACTCTAATATTTGTCACAATGGAAAGTAGTGATCCACCCTTTATCACGTATTTCTTCGTTGGAGACTCACCAAAATCAAAAGTATCATTTTTTAATTAATTAACCTTAAGTGCATCACAAAGATAAGAAAACAAAGGGAATCTTAATTAAAGTGTGACTGCAAGTGTTAAAGACTTGAAGCTTATTGCCAAAATCTATGGACTTGTGCCTTGGCCCCAGTAAATGTTCTAATCCAAGCACTTGTATTCTATTTATTTCTTTTTACAAAATATCACTTGAAAATAGGAAGAATGGAATGGAACTAGCTTCTCTTAGGTGAGGCAACCCCTGGAGACCATCAGAGAAAAACCACACTGCATTTTATTAAATCAATTGAGGAGTAAATTATATAGGATGTTATTTGTTTTAGACGGTTGGAACCATTATTCGGTTTAGAGGCGAATCTCCATTATTTCTAAATCTCCCCTTTAATGGAGAAACGATTGACATTCACAACTAACATCTCCCTAAATAGTTCAAATTGTATCTTCCCAATACGCTTAGTGAAAATATCAACATCATTTTCACTAGTATTACAATACATTAAAGTAATGTCATTAGACTGCATATTTTCTCGAACAAAATGAAACTGTGTATCAACATGATTTGTCCTTGAATGGTAAAAATTATTATTTTCCAACTTGAATGAGCTTTGGTTATCACATTTGATTATCATATCTTTCCTTTGTTCTTCTCCAACATCTTGAAGTAGTATTGTCAACAAAACAACTTCACAATTTGTTGCACACAATGCTTTATATTCTGCCTCAGTGGATGGCAAAGATACATTAGGTTTCTTCTTACTACTCCATGAAACAATCTTGGATCCAATGACAAAGGCATAAGCTGTAGTAGATTTCTGATCATCTGGATTGCCATCCAGTTTGAATCTGAGTAACATGTCAGCTCAACATTGAATGAATCAATATATTTAATACCATAATCAATTGTGCCTTTAAGATACCTGAGTACCTCTTTCGTTGCATTCCAATGGTTTTCTAGAGGTTTTTCCATAACCTGACTTAACACACTAACATAATATGCTATGTCAGGTCTGGTTGTAGTGAGATAGTTCAATATTCCCACCATATGTCTATACATTGTACCATTTACCTCCTTCGAACCATCATCACAATAAAGTTGCATGTTTTTCTACATTGGAACATAAGAAACTTTACATTGATCCATTTTAAACTTCTTAAGTAATTCTCTGACATATTTATCTTGAGACCCAAAGGTTTGATGAACATTTATCCAAACTTCAAGAGCTAGGCAGTAATGTAACTCACCAAGATCTTTCATTTCAAATACCTGTGACATCTACTTCTTAATTCCACTAATAATTTTTTCTGAATTTCCTATAATAATTAAATCATGAACATATAAGGAAACCAATACAACATGCCCCTTTTCATCAAACTTGGTATACATATTTGAATCATTTTTTCTCCTCATAAAATCCTGCTGAAGAAAGAAGGAATCTATCTTCTCATACCATGACCTAGCTACATGTTTCAGTCCATACAATGCTTTCTTTACTTTACACACTAAATGTTCCTGACCACTTTTCACAAACCCCTCTGGTTGAGTAAGGTAAACCTCCTCCTTTAACTCACCATTCAGAAAAGAATATTTTACATCTAATTGGTGAAGCTTCTATGGTACTTTGTAGCTAATGCAATTAACAATCTTATAGTATTTAATTTAGCTACTGGAGCAAATGTTTCCTCATAATCAATGCCCTCCTTCTGTGAATACCCTTTTGCCACCAATAAAGACCCAAAAGACACATCTTCTTTCTTGGAGTGATATTCACTACAAATCATAATTACACATGATACACCCATAACTACATATAATTATCAAGATTACGTGCAGACACTGACAGAAAATACCAAATGATCACTGATGTATCTAACTACTCACATCTATCTTGCAAACACACTCTTTATTTGACTTTAAGATTTGTTTATATCCTTTCTAAGAAATTTATTTACATCAGGAGATGGCTTAGTGTTGCTTATACCCTCATTTGCTATTTACATCAAGGATGGCTTATGCACTACGACGAGGTGTTGCACATGACTTATTTAGTTTTTTCAGTAGTATTTCTTTTTTACACATTGTGAACATATATGGTTTCTTCTTATTTGTTAGAATTAATGTTTACATTAAACTTATTTTAGGTTCTAGGTTTGTTGGAGATTGTTGAAATATTCTTCCAATTTATATTTTCAAAATTGAAATAAATTGAATTTGAGAACATTTATAGAAGTGTATTGTATTTGGGTTTGCAAATATAATAATAATAATAGTGACAACACTTATAAGTGTATTGTATTTAGATTTTCAAATGCAATAATAATAATAATAATATGCATTCAATTTGCATTCCCTCCTTCCCTCTCG
>SNQJ01S0044888.1:0-10040 GCA_010110895.2 Picea sitchensis
TGAGGGAAATAATTTCCAGAGTCCTGTAAAATCAAAAGGGAAAAATTTCGAGAGTCCCATGAAATCTGTTAACAAAACCAACGCATGAAATCAAACAAGGAACATAAGAGGAAAAAGTAGAAGAGGAAAGTTTACCAAAACAAGAGGTTATACAAAAATTAAGGAAATTGCAATTGAACCGCATATTGAGGAAGAAAATCAAGTTCTTAATGAGGAATCAAGACACCGTTTTGAAATTTTGGATCAGGAATACCTTGGAATAAAATTGCATGAGGACATGCAATATCCTCTGTCTGGGGGAGATGTTGGGTACTCATTTTTACCTTTTCATTAGGCCCATTCACCTCCATTTTTACCTTAAAAACCTCTACATTTGCCTATTTTCGTCTACTTAATGGCATAATATGCACAAACAAGGTAAAACGTTTTATTTTGAAAGAAAGCTCTGAGTTTTTTTTTGTAAATTATAATTAAATCTATGTTTGCAAACAATTGCCTATAAATCAACTATTACAGGAATTAACCTTATTTTATCAATGATTACAGGTTTTACCAATTATTACAGGAATTGGTTATTAGCATACTTTCGCTCACTCAAAAGGGAAAATTCCACCTGGAGGTACTTCATCAACATAAAGAGATGGCGACTTACCTATTCCACCATCCACATAGCAGTTGGAAGATGTTGGTCAACATATGGTCAAAATCAACAAATCAATTATAGGAAATGCACAGATTAAGTTGTATATTTGCCAACTTGCTCATAAAATTAGGTTTAGCAAGCCAAGAGCTCGATGATACAACTCATAGGATCAAAAAGATATTATTTCATGCGCTATAATGGAGATCCAATCTACAATTTTTGCAATTAGTTAAGAAAGAGGGTGTTATCTTTAGTTTACAAGCAGTGATATTCAGAGGTGATTTCTGGAGTGATGAGGATGAATCAGGGAGTTCTGTGACATGGAATTTGTGCAGAATAGGGTTATTTAGGTGACATGAGGAAGAATCCTAAAAGATTTCATGATGTGGGTTGTACGAGCATTTCTTCAAAAGGGAATTTCCAAAATTTTCATGTTGCAGCCGGTTTTCAATATTCTTAATTTGTAAAACCCAAATTGGATTTGATTGTTTAGTTCAAGGATTTGGGAATTGGTTCTTGTCCTCCCCATTGAATCTTTTGTATAGATATATCTTCAAGGAACAATACAAAATCAATTTAGAGTGAGTATTATGATTATGTACAAGAAATTTTGTAATTGCTGAAATCATACTGAAGAGTTAATACAATGGAGTTTGGATTTTCATTTATGAGTTAAGATTTCTTTTACAATCTAAACTTTCTTAGACAACATATTCCAAGAGGACCGCCTGGTCTATGTTGTATTTCTATAAGTTATTTTAGAAGTTATTGTTATTGCTTGCATTTATTTATTGTAAAATTGCATGCATTGTTCAATTTCTTTTAGAATAAGAATCCTTTCTAGTTAATTTGCAGGAAATGTTACTTTAACTATGTGACGTATGATTGTTCCGGATATAGATGCTAAAGACAACAATGTGATTGATTGATCTTTCATCTTTTGTGCCATACAAACAATCTTCACACTAATATACTTAGATTTGACTATGTCTGCAATTCCTTTCTTCCTTTCTTATCAACACATTTCCTTATTTTACAACTGATAGAGTAATTTGTCTTTCACTTAGCCTTTTAACTCACACCTTGAGATAACCATGTTTGGTCTTGAATCTTGGTTAACTAAACAGAGTGAATTTTTAAGTAGGCACACTTTAAGAATGAATGATTTACTTGTAATCTGAGTCCCTACCATTGGCAATTAAGTCTGAGTGATCATTGCCAAAAGAACCCTTTATGTTTGTGAGTTTGGCAATTTATTGCTTTGATTTTAGTAGGAATTCTCAAGCAATTCAAAACTAGATTCTGCACATAATGTGTCCGTGTCTCATAAGTTTACCTACCCAGATTGATAATAAATGTTGAGGAATCTAAACCACTAGATCAACCCACCAAACTCTTCTTTACTTATTTAGTTACATATATTATATATGTGCAATGAATATCACAATAAAGGGAATAACCATCAAGTACTAAACTATTTTAGGTAGTATAAAAACCTAATTAGATGCATATTTGAAATGAATAAAGTTCATTTATTGTAGAAATATCCAACATAAGAAGGATAACAAACAAAAATCCATAGAGAAGACACATGCACACCACATATGAATGAATGATATATAATTACCTTTGTGACAATATATATACACATTAATTGTTCATGTTGAAATGGTCACCTCCTTTAATTAAGTCATGTTGCTTAATTAGAGTGTGTCACTTCATTAATTATTGTTTTTTTATTATGTGTGTGTGTGTTCATTACATTGTCTTCCCCTTTAGAAATTCTTTGTCCTCAATACATATTTATGAAAAGACTTTATCCCTTATTCTTGCTTGTAATGCCTTCTCATGATTATTTGTTCTTTTAGTTGTGATGGTAGATGTCATAAGATGATATGATCTTCTAAGTGCTTAGCAGATTTGTCGAATTGTAAGAGGGTCTAACCACCCTAATTTGTTCCTTCATGGAACATTGCATTTATAGGGTTCTTGGAAAGAACCTATTGTATTGCAATTCCTAAGATGACTTCTAAATTGAGACCGAATTGTATTAGAATTAATATTCTTCAAAATACAGTTTGAATATTATATTTGTTTCGAGCAATGTTGATATAGTGACTGGTTAAAGTATTGAATTTTGTGATTAGGATGTCGATAAGTTGTGTTTGTAACCTTATATTTGTACTTGTAGTGTTTTCTTGATTCACTTTTTGTAGTATGCATTCTTTACACACTTGTGTTGCTTTGTTGACCCTTAAAAGTTTATTTATAGAGATACTTGGAACTTCCATTGTTTGTAATTTTACATTTGATGACTTCTCTATTTCAATGAGGCTAGTCATTGTTTCTTTATTGATAGTTGATTCTTTGTTGGTAAGTTACTTCAACAATTCTTATTGTGACTTATTTTCAATGTTTAACTTCTTAATATGTGTGATCAAGTTTTGACTATGATTCTTAAGGCAATAAATTTCATCTTTATTAACAACAACCTTGTCGAATTCTTTTTGTATTTTATGTATTGATTTGTGTATATTCTGAAGGATCACCTTTGAGATATATTTAAATTCTTTTGATGAGGGAGATTCTAAATCTGACATTATTGTAACATCTTGCAATGTTATATTCTTCTTCTTAGAGTGAAATGTCAAAAAAATATATTCATGTTTAAGATGAAAGCACCCAATACTTCAATCTAGGTTGAGCCTAGAATTATATCAACTTCATTTCGATATATAAATGTAACATTGAATTTGGATATTAATTTATAATAATCAATTGTTAATTGTAAGTCCCTAATTACATATTTCTTCTCATCAAAAGTGTTTATTTGTTTGATTATACTTAGCTTTGGAACTAATAATTGATTCACCAAGTTGATGTTAATGTGGTTTTTCTCTTTGTATGGAAAAACAATGATGTTAATATCCCATTATGGGCCATATTATGAAATGAATCTTTGATGAAGATGGTGTTATGGGCTTCTTGTCAATTCTCATAAATGGTAGTAAATACTTGCAACAACCCCTTCACGATGAAGAAATATTGTCATATATGTTAAATCATATAGTGTTGGTAGGTTTGAGCATGGAAATCACTAATTATTCTTGAATCTCATTTGTTACTTAGCCCCAAGGGTTGAGGTTACAAGTACAACATGTATGGCAAGTGAAATAGGGTAATTGAGATATCTTGAAAAGGAAAATGGCAATGCCAATACACTTTTGATCATGATTATTATATCATCTACGAATCATAAATGATCGTTCATCCAAGTAATGAAGTGTTTCTATCAATTTTTAACAACATTCCCATATGCATAAGCTAGTCTTCGGGTAAGTATTGAGCATGGCTTGACCGATCCTTCTACAATCAATTGGAGCATGTTTACCAGTTTGACTATGAGATCATATGACCAATATGACATGCTAGCACAAAGTCACCAAGACTATTGAAGAATCAGTCCATACAAGGACCATACCCTGGCCTATGAGGGTAGCTTATGCATAATTTCATGGTCTGGTAAATGAAGTATCAAGGCTCCAAAATAGAATACATTATGGTTTTTGGTGTCTATGATCGCCATGGAACTAACAAAAATAAATTTTAGGCCCCAGAAGTATGAGAATGCTCTTTTAAAAAAAAATCCACATTAACAATATTTCACCCTCTTCGCTTTTAACTAAAGGTATAAAAGGAGTGGCAAATATGTCAATTGACTAGGCATTGGAAATCTCTTGATGTATTCTGCACCTCACTTTATATTAAATAAGGTTTCAATATTGTATGTAGGAATTATATGTTACATAGATAAAAAAAATCAAATGCACCAGGAATGTAGTCGTTTTTCCACTTTTCCAAGCAACCAAAGCCAATCCCCCTTACTATAACTGTTGGAATTTAGGGAAAACCCTAGATACTTCAAACCCACTCCTATATCCTTTACATGTAGATCAAGGAATTGTGATATGTGTTGCTTCTCCTAGTCTGATAAACCCAAAGAACACAAAGAATATTTCTCCGTGCTTACTTGTATGCTTCTTTCTATACAAAAATTTTGTAGGATGCTTTTTAAATGCTTTATGTAAGATATCTTTCCTTAAAAGAATATAAGTATATAGTAAAAAAAAAGGAGGTGATATAATGAGAAATTTTCACTGATATGGATACCTTTTATATGGCTATTCAAACCGTATTGTTGATCAATATATTGAGGCTCTTGGACACCAACAAGAAGAGCAGAGGGGAAAGAAAAAATCCTTGTCTGATGCCACATTCAGACTTGAAGAATGGGGGAGGTTGATCCATTGATTAACATAGTGAAGGAGGTGGTGTTGATGCATTTTAGGATCCAAGTTACAAAGGGGTGAGTGAAATCGAGATGAATAAGAAGGAGCATGATGTAAAGCCAACTTGCCCTTTCAAAGGAATTGGATAGATCTACCTTAAAGATAATCGCCTTATATTTACTTGTGTGGATGGAGGGTAGTCCCTCTTGAGCTAATCCAATGGCCTGGTGTATTTGTCTCCACTAGAGGAAGCCAAATTGTTCAAAAGAGAGGTTTTATGATAGATTTTCGTTATGCCTAGTGGCAATCAGTTTAGAGATTATTTTGTATATGTTGTTGAAGAGGAATATTGGTCTGAACTGGTCAAAATATCAAGGGTTTTCCATATTTGGGATAAGAGCAATGAAAGTGGCATTGAAGGGTGATAATATCTATCTCAGTGTTCTTGAGTATTCCACCATTTTTAAAATATCCTCTCCCAAGAAATAAAAACATCCGATGTAGAGTTTTACAGTGAGACTGTTCGACCCTAGGCTCTTATCCTTTTGAAATCTTTGAGGTGTCCTCCACAACTCTTCCTTGGTTACTTCCATCATCAGACTATCATTTTTTTCTTGATTAATAAATCTAGGGAAAAGGCCTACAACATGGAGAATTGTATCTATGGTGGCTCTTAGATCTACTTTGAACAGATTTTTCAAATGGATGGATCCTTCCTCTATTGTTTCCTCAAAAGACTAAGATTTTGAACCATCTGATCTATCAACGAACTAAATTATATTGGAATTCTTTCTACCATTGGAAAAATGGTGAAAAAATCGTGTTTTCATCTCCCTCCTACAACCTAAGGGCTCGGCTTTTCAAACGCCATTCCTTCTCCCTGTTCAATAGGTTTTTCCTCCTATTATGTTCAAGACTTTTTATCTATTATTTTTGTGCTTTAGAAAAAGAGGCATCTACCTCCTTTTCTTTCCATGCTTTTAATTTATGTTCAATTTCTAGTAGTGCATTGTTTTCCTTCTTTCTTCTGTACTTATTCCATGCCATTGAGACTTATTTTCCCCTTTTGATATTGGACAAGAATTGTATTGTGGGATATTTTGGTAGTATTGAATTACAGGGGGACCAATCACTACAAGGAAAAGACATTTTAGCGGAGGTTTCTAGTGTTACAAAATTGACAAAATTTGTCAAAAAAACCTCCGCTACAACATCTATTTTCGATAGCGGATTTTTTTGCAGATACTATAATAGAAGTTGCTTATAACTAAAAAAATCTGGGCAGTCGTAGGTGTTAGCATATGTTTACAAATCGATGCGTTTGTATAAGGAAAAAGCATCGGTGCGTACATACACCTACAACACCGGTGTTGTACACTTAACGTCAAGCACCAGGGTAGTAAAATATGCAAGCACAATGGAAAAATAATATTTAAGCACTAGCGCGTTTGTCTTATAAGAACCGAGGATTTAACAGTAAAACGCACTGGGGGAGTTAAAAATAATTAAACACTAGTGATTTCTGCTTAGAATGAACCGGTGCATTATTAATAAAAAGGCATTGATGTTGTATAAAATAATATGCATTGGTGCGTTACCTAGAAACCCCCCTTCCCCCCCCGGTGCATTAAAAATCGAAAGCACCGGTGCTTTTTAGTAATAAACAAGCCCTGATGCTTATCAGTAACACAATACTATCGGTGCGTATTAATAACATAAATGCATCGGTGCTTATTAAGAATCCTAAAGAACCGATGCTTATTAGTAACACAAAAGCATTGGTGCCGATTTTTTAATATAATTTTGTGGTATTAAATAAATATTGAAACCCGTGTTAATTGGTTACATAAAAGCACCGATGCACATTTCATATGAAACACACAGGTGAGTTTTAATATTAAATGCGTCGATGAGATTGATAATTAAAATACACCGAGAAATATCGACCTGTGATAGTGCAATTATTGTTATTTTTTAATCCCATTTTTTATCAAAAAATTTACATATATCTTATATTTTGATTAGTGAATTTGGATACGATGTTTGGATTGATTTGTTATATCATCAGATTTTGCATCTCTTCATTATAATATTTAGTCATCCATATATTTAATCAACAATGTAACATTTCACAACGACATTGGACAACGTAATAGAATAAATTAAAACATATTTTATTATATGAATAAGAGGGTGTTTGTCATACAAAATGGGACACTTATCGATAATCCCTTGTCTTTCAATTTGGAGACTATGTCCATCACATTGAACACAAAATTTTGATTTTCACAGACAATTATTTCAAAAAAATACAATTGTAGCTTGCATTGATATCCAAATATATTGGTCATCATGCTTCACTGGAATTGTTGTTAGTGCTCAAGCTACTTCCATGCCTTGGGTTATTTTTTTGAATGCTTGGTTGATTGCCTTGATTATTTTGTTCTTCTTGAATTTCCATATACAAACATAAAAATAAATTGTAACGAGTATATCTACATTGGTGAGAATAATGAAAATTGAAATAATTAATATACATGAATGTAAACTGAAAAACGACGTACCTGCAAAGCAAGAATTGTCTCATCAATCATACACATATGTTAAAAATCAAATATCATGCCTTGTTTCAACAATTCTTTTATTGGCTTAGTTCCATACTTTGTTTCCTGCAAGTTTTATACCCCATAATAAATCATAGATTTAATATAAAGTATTATTTTTGTTTCATTAATTATAAAACGATAGAAGTAAAACAACATAGATTATACTTACAAATTCCACAATTAATTTTTTATATGCCAACATATACTCACAACCCTTCATTAACCCAATGTCAATCAATTTTTATGATGGCTCTTCTTTGTATGTCAGCACCTGTCTGAAGACATTCAAGGATGGTTGTTGTAAAACAACTTAAAATATACAAAAAAAAAACCTTAAGTTGTTATAAGGAAATACCAATTACTCACAAACTTTGCTATCAACCCTTTTCTCCCTTGTCGTCCAGTTTTATGTGCAGAATGAGTTCCATTTTCTTTTCTTTTCTGAAAATAGTGTTTTTAGGAATATTACTTTTTGAATGATTCTTTTTTGTTGTTATATTTATTTTCTATTGCAAGTCTAACATGTCTCATTGACCATTGCTCTGGAAACGTCTCATGTAGTTTAAATATAACCTGGTTCTTGGAATCATTGGATCGATTTCTATATTGTAAGTGGAAAGTATGTCTATACGTTCATTCCACTATATCCCTCATAGTTCTATAAAAGTTTTTCCCCTTTGATTAATCTCCAACACCACTCCAGATGAGCTAAGGATCAATTCATCATCATTTACATCTTCTATATTAATTGATTTTGTTTTGTTATGAAGACATTATGTTCCCTTATTGTTGGTGCACATAGAACATTAAACATATGTGAATTAATAGATTGTTTGAAACATGTCATATAATATTCCTATGTATATTATTAATGAAATTTAAAAAAAAATTCATATTGAATAGTATTTTTTCATTCACGTGATTCAACCCTCTGTAATTTTTCCATCAAGCTTTTATGCTCTTCTGCACTTAGATCCAAAATAATTTTATTGAGCTTCCTCATTTTGTGGCCCTGCATGACACACACTAACCAATACATATCAGTTAAACTTACATATAGTTCAACCATATTAATTTTGTATAAAATTTACAGAGAACCTGCCTTTTTTGTTTTTCCGGATGCGTCATCATTGTGTCGACTATAAATTTTCTTATTTGAACTCTTCTCACTTATATTTTTATCAATATACAACCTGTACCATTCAATACATAAATTATTAAATATATTTTATAAATAAATCACATAATTTTCAGCGAATAAAAAATCGTTGTAACCGGTGCGTTTTTTTATATACAAAGCACCAATACGTTTATTACATAAAACACACCGGTGTGTTCCATACAAAAAAATGCATCGAATAGTTTAATTTCTTTTTTAAAATATTGTGAATTACAACAGTGCGATATATATAGAAGACATCACAACAACTACAGTAGAAATAAAAAACATAGTAAAAAAATTAAACATTCATAAAAAAAATCGAAAAATTACAAACCGATGAGAAGAAAAATTAAAAAAAATAAAAATATTATGTGATAACATTTTCTATGTTGTTTAGATGAGAAAACATTGGGAATATTTTTTTATGCACCATATTTTTTAAATTAAAAAAATAAAAATAAATTATGGCTTTATCAATGCTCCTTAGACATAAACGCATCGGTGTGTTTCTGTCGAAATGGCGCACCGGAAAATCGAAAAACGTTTTTAAAAAAAATGTCAAATTGGAAACCATTTGAAAAAATAAAAATAAAAAGTCAGACGGTCGACTATGGTTGAGATCCGATGCAATAAGTGGTCCCTTTGCATCACATGCCAAACACTTATATATAGAAAAACAAACCCATTAGATCTAAAATACCTAAAATGAAAATCCCTAATTCTGAAGTGATAGAGGGAGTTAAACCCTAGGGTGAAATTTTGAAAAAAAAAAACCAAGGGTTTAATGTAAGTATGAATTTTAATTAAAATCCAAATAAGAATACAGTTCGTAAAAATTTTTATTATCAAAATCAACATTACAATTTAAAATTTTTACTATGTAGGGTTTTGAGTGAATCACCATAACCTTCAAATACTCATTTTCTGAATATTTTTGTTGTTCCAAAGTATTCTTCTGCTACACAGTGCTCCTCGATATGTCTGTCTTCCAAATCTGTCTCCTTCAAATTTTGGCAAAATAATGAAAATATTGAATACCTTCTTAATATTAAAAAAACTTTATGAAAAGGGTTTAGAGTGAATTACCATACCCTTCAAATTCTCATATTTTGAATAATATTATGGTTCCAAAGTATTCTTCTCCTCTACAATTGTTAATCCCTAAATAGTGGCTCATTACCCCTTAATTGGGGCTTATTACATTAGTAGTGTTATTTTATTTATGTCGTCTTGATTCCATTAGTTGTAATTGTACCTCCTAGTCTCCTATATATACCAAGGAGACATTTTCATTTGGAATCATCTTGTACTTGAACATTTATGTGGTGTATAAGGAGGTT
>SNQJ01S0044888.1:10050-28505 GCA_010110895.2 Picea sitchensis
CTCGGTGTATTTTAATTATCAATCTCATCGACGCATTTAATATTAAAACTCACCTGTGTGTTTCATATGAAATGTGCATCGGTGCTTTTATGTAACCAATTAACACGGGTTTCAATATTTATTTAATACCACAAAATTATATTAAAAAATCGGCACCAATGCTTTTGTGTTACTAATAAGCATCGGTTCTTTAGGATTCTTAATAAGCACCGATGCATTTATGTTATTAATACGCACCGATAGTATTGTGTTACTGATAAGCATCAGGGCTTGTTTATTACTAAAAAGCACCGGTGCTTTCGATTTTTAATGCACCGGGGGGGGAAGGGGGGTTTCTAGGTAACGCACCAATGCATATTATTTTATACAACATCAATGCCTTTTTATTAATAATGCACCGGTTCATTCTAAGCAGAAATCACTAGTGTTTAATTATTTTTAACTCCCCCAGTGCGTTTTACTGTTAAATCCTCGGTTCTTATAAGACAAACGCGCTAGTGCTTAAATATTATTTTTCCATTGTGCTTGCATATTTTACTACCCTGGTGCTTGACGTTAAGTGTACAACACCGGTGTTGTAGGTGTATGTACGCACCGATGCTTTTTCCTTATACAAACGCATCGATTTGTAAACATATGCTAACACCTACGACTGCCCAGATTTTTTTAGTTATAAGCAACTTCTATTATAGTATCTGCAAAAAAATCCGCTATCGAAAATAGATGTTGTAGCGGAGGTTTTTTTGACAAATTTTGTCAATTTTGTAACACTAGAAACCTCCGCTAAAATGTCTTTTCCTTGTAGTGATTGGTCCCCCTGTAATTCAATACTACCAAAATATCCCACAATACAATTCTTGTCCAATATCAAAAGGGGAAAATAAGTCTCAATGGCATGGAATAAGTACAGAAGAAAGAAGGAAAACAATGCACTACTAGAAATTGAACATAAATTAAAAGCATGGAAAGAAAAGGAGGTAGATGCCTCTTTTTCTAAAGCACAAAAATAATAGATAAAAAGTCTTGAACATAATAGGAGGAAAAACCTATTGAACAGGGAGAAGGAATGGCGTTTGAAAAGCCGAGCCCTTAGGTTGTAGGAGGGAGATGAAAACACGATTTTTTCACCATTTTTCCAATGGTAGAAAGAATTCCAATATAATTTAGTTCGTTGATAGATCAGATGGTTCAAAATCTTAGTCTTTTGAGGAAACAATAGAGGAAGGATCCATCCATTTGAAAAATCTGTTCAAAGTAGATCTAAGAGCCACCATAGATACAATTCTCCATGTTGTAGGCCTTTTCCCTAGATTTATTAATCAAGAAAAAAATGATAGTCTGATGATGGAAGTAACCAAGGAAGAGTTGTGGAGGACACCTCAAAGATTTCAAAAGGATAAGAGCCTAGGGTCGAACAGTCTCACTGTAAAACTCTACATCGGATGTTTTTATTTCTTGGGAGAGGATATTTTAAAAATGGTGGAATACTCAAGAACACTGAGATAGATATTATCACCCTTCAATGCCACTTTCATTGCTCTTATCCCAAATATGGAAAACCCTTGATATTTTGACCAGTTCAGACCAATATTCCTCTTCAACAACATATACAAAATAATCTCTAAACTGATTGCCACTAGGCATAACGAAAATCTATCATAAAACCTCTCTTTTGAACAATTTGGCTTCCTCCAGTGGAGACAAATACACCAGGCCATTGGATTAGCTCAAGAGGGACTACCCTCCATCCACACAAGTAAATATAAGGCGATTATCTTTAAGGTATATCTATCCAATTCCTTTGAAAGGGCCAGTTGGCTTTACATCATGCTCCTTCTTATTCATCTCAATTTCACTCACCCCTTTGTAACTTGGATCCTAAAATGCATCAACACCACCTCCTTCACTATGTTAATCAATGGATCAACCTCCCCCATTCTTCAAGTCTGAATGTGGCATCAGACAAGGATTTTTTCTTTCCCCTCTGCTCTTCTTGTTGGTGTCCAAGAGCCTCAATATATTGATCAACAATACGGTTTGAATAGCCATATAAAAGGTATCCATATCAGTGAAAATTTCTCATTATATCACCTCCTTTTTTTTTACTATATACTTATATTCTTTTAAGGAAAGATATCTTACATAAAGCATTTAAAAAGCATCCTACAAAATTTTTGTATAGAAAGAAGCATACAAGTAAGCACGGAGAAATATTCTTTGTGTTCTTTGGGTTTATCAGACTAGGAGAAGCAACACATATCACAATTCCTTGATCTACATGTAAAGGATATAGGAGTGGGTTTGAAGTATCTAGGGTTTTCCCTAAATTCCAACAGTTATAGTAAGGGGGATTGGCTTTGGTTGCTTGGAAAAGTGGAAAAACGACTACATTCCTGGTGCATTTGATTTTTTTTATCTATGTAACATATAATTCCTACATACAATATTGAAACCTTATTTAATATAAAGTGAGGTGCAGAATACATCAAGAGATTTCCAATGCCTAGTCAATTGACATATTTGCCACTCCTTTTATACCTTTAGTTAAAAGCGAAGAGGGTGAAATATTGTTAATGTGGATTTTTTTTTAAAAGAGCATTCTCATACTTCTGGGGCCTAAAATTTATTTTTGTTAGTTCCATGGCGATCATAGACACCAAAAACCATAATGTATTCTATTTTGGAGCCTTGATACTTCATTTACCAGACCATGAAATTATGCATAAGCTACCCTCATAGGCCAGGGTATGGTCCTTGTATGGACTGATTCTTCAATAGTCTTGGTGACTTTGTGCTAGCATGTCATATTGGTCATATGATCTCATAGTCAAACTGGTAAACATGCTCCAATTGATTGTAGAAGGATCGGTCAAGCCATGCTCAATACTTACCCGAAGACTAGCTTATGCATATGGGAATGTTGTTAAAAATTGATAGAAACACTTCATTACTTGGATGAACGATCATTTATGATTCGTAGATGATATAATAATCATGATCAAAAGTGTATTGGCATTGCCATTTTCCTTTTCAAGATATCTCAATTACCCTATTTCACTTGCCATACATGTTGTACTTGTAACCTCAACCCTTGGGGCTAAGTAACAAATGAGATTCAAGAATAATTAGTGATTTCCATGCTCAAACCTACCAACACTATATGATTTAACATATATGACAATATTTCTTCATCGTGAAGGGGTTGTTGCAAGTATTTACTACCATTTATGAGAATTGACAAGAAGCCCATAACACCATCTTCATCAAAGATTCATTTCATAATATGGCCCATAATGGGATATTAACATCATTGTTTTTCCATACAAAGAGAAAAACCACATTAACATCAACTTGGTGAATCAATTATTAGTTCCAAAGCTAAGTATAATCAAACAAATAAACACTTTTGATGAGAAGAAATATGTAATTAGGGACTTACAATTAACAATTGATTATTATAAATTAATATCCAAATTCAATGTTACATTTATATATCGAAATGAAGTTGATATAATTCTAGGCTCAACCTAGATTGAAGTATTGGGTGCTTTCATCTTAAACATGAATATATTTTTTTGACATTTCACTCTAAGAAGAAGAATATAACATTGCAAGATGTTACAATAATGTCAGATTTAGAATCTCCCTCATCAAAAGAATTTAAATATATCTCAAAGGTGATCCTTCAGAATATACACAAATCAATACATAAAATACAAAAAGAATTCGACAAGGTTGTTGTTAATAAAGATGAAATTTATTGCCTTAAGAATCATAGTCAAAACTTGATCACACATATTAAGAAGTTAAACATTGAAAATAAGTCACAATAAGAATTGTTGAAGTAACTTACCAACAAAGAATCAACTATCAATAAAGAAACAATGACTAGCCTCATTGAAATAGAGAAGTCATCAAATGTAAAATTACAAACAATGGAAGTTCCAAGTATCTCTATAAATAAACTTTTAAGGGTCAACAAAGCAACACAAGTGTGTAAAGAATGCATACTACAAAAAGTGAATCAAGAAAACACTACAAGTACAAATATAAGGTTACAAACACAACTTATCGACATCCTAATCACAAAATTCAATACTTTAACCAGTCACTATATCAACATTGCTCGAAACAAATATAATATTCAAACTGTATTTTGAAGAATATTAATTCTAATACAATTCGGTCTCAATTTAGAAGTCATCTTAGGAATTGCAATACAATAGGTTCTTTCCAAGAACCCTATAAATGCAATGTTCCATGAAGGAACAAATTAGGGTGGTTAGACCCTCTTACAATTCGACAAATCTGCTAAGCACTTAGAAGATCATATCATCTTATGACATCTACCATCACAACTAAAAGAACAAATAATCATGAGAAGGCATTACAAGCAAGAATAAGGGATAAAGTCTTTTCATAAATATGTATTGAGGACAAAGAATTTCTAAAGGGGAAGACAATGTAATGAACACACACACACATAATAAAAAAACAATAATTAATGAAGTGACACACTCTAATTAAGCAACATGACTTAATTAAAGGAGGTGACCATTTCAACATGAACAATTAATGTGTATATATATTGTCACAAAGGTAATTATATATCATTCATTCATATGTGGTGTGCATGTGTCTTCTCTATGGATTTTTGTTTGTTATCCTTCTTATGTTGGATATTTCTACAATAAATGAACTTTATTCATTTCAAATATGCATCTAATTAGGTTTTTATACTACCTAAAATAGTTTAGTACTTGATGGTTATTCCCTTTATTGTGATATTCATTGCACATATATAATATATGTAACTAAATAAGTAAAGAAGAGTTTGGTGGGTTGATCTAGTGGTTTAGATTCCTCAACATTTATTATCAATCTGGGTAGGTAAACTTATGAGACACGGACACATTATGTGCAGAATCTAGTTTTGAATTGCTTGAGAATTCCTACTAAAATCAAAGCAATAAATTGCCAAACTCACAAACATAAAGGGTTCTTTTGGCAATGATCACTCAGACTTAATTGCCAATGGTAGGGACTCAGATTACAAGTAAATCATTCATTCTTAAAGTGTGCCTACTTAAAAATTCACTCTGTTTAGTTAACCAAGATTCAAGACCAAACATGGTTATCTCAAGGTGTGAGTTAAAAGGCTAAGTGAAAGACAAATTACTCTATCAGTTGTAAAATAAGGAAATGTGTTGATAAGAAAGGAAGAAAGGAATTGCAGACATAGTCAAATCTAAGTATATTAGTGTGAAGATTGTTTGTATGGCACAAAAGATGAAAGATCAATCAATCACATTGTTGTCTTTAGCATCTATATCCGGAACAATCATACGTCACATAGTTAAAGTAACATTTCCTGCAAATTAACTAGAAAGGATTCTTATTCTAAAAGAAATTGAACAATGCATGCAATTTTACAATAAATAAATGCAAGCAATAACAATAACTTCTAAAATAACTTATAGAAATACAACATAGACCAGGCGGTCCTCTTGGAATATGTTGTCTAAGAAAGTTTAGATTGTAAAAGAAATCTTAACTCATAAATGAAAATCCAAACTCCATTGTATTAACTCTTCAGTATGATTTCAGCAATTACAAAATTTCTTGTACATAATCATAATACTCACTCTAAATTGATTTTGTATTGTTCCTTGAAGATATATCTATACAAAAGATTCAATGGGGAGGACAAGAACCAATTCCCAAATCCTTGAACTAAACAATCAAATCCAATTTGGGTTTTACAAATTAAGAATATTGAAAACCGGCTGCAACATGAAAATTTTGGAAATTCCCTTTTGAAGAAATGCTCGTACAACCCACATCATGAAATCTTTTAGGATTCTTCCTCATGTCACCTAAATAACCCTATTCTGCACAAATTCCATGTCACAGAACTCCCTGATTCATCCTCATCACTCCAGAAATCACCTCTGAATATCACTGCTTGTAAACTAAAGATAACACCCTCTTTCTTAACTAATTGCAAAAATTGTAGATTGGATCTCCATTATAGCGCATGAAATAATATCTTTTTGATCCTATGAGTTGTATCATCGAGCTCTTGGCTTGCTAAACCTAATTTTATGAGCAAGTTGGCAAATATACAACTTAATCTGTGCATTTCCTATAATTGATTTGTTGATTTTGACCATATGTTGACCAACATCTTCCAACTGCTATGTGGATGGTGGAATAGGTAAGTCGCCATCTCTTTATGTTGATGAAGTACCTCCAGGTGGAATTTTCCCTTTTGAGTGAGCGAAAGTATGCTAATAACCAATTCCTGTAATAATTGGTAAAACCTGTAATCATTGATAAAATAAGGTTAATTCCTGTAATAGTTGATTTATAGGCAATTGTTTGCAAACATAGATTTAATTATAATTTACAAAAAAAAACTCAGAGCTTTCTTTCAAAATAAAACGTTTTACCTTGTTTGTGCATATTATGCCATTAAGTAGACGAAAATAGGCAAATGTAGAGGTTTTTAAGGTAAAAATGGAGGTGAATGGGCCTAATGAAAAGGTAAAAATGAGTACCCAACATCTCCCCCAGACAGAGGATATTGCATGTCCTCATGCAATTTTATTCCAAGGTATTCCTGATCCAAAATTTCAAAACGGTGTCTTGATTCCTCATTAAGAACTTGATTTTCTTCCTCAATATGCGGTTCAATTGCAATTTCCTTAATTTTTGTATAACCTCTTGTTTTGGTAAACTTTCCTCTTCTACTTTTTCCTCTTATGTTCCTTGTTTGATTTCATGCGTTGGTTTTGTTAACAGATTTCATGGGACTCTCGAAATTTTTCCCTTTTGATTTTACAGGACTCTGGAAATTATTTCCCTCATATTGCACTAGACTTTGCTTTGTCTTTTTCATAATACTACCCTTCTTGGTTGACTCTACACCTTCATCCACTTGTTCCTTTTTGTCACCAATTCCTATAATGTTGAGTTCAGGGTTTACAATAATTTTATCTTCTACAATATTTTCACTAGATGACTCATTTCCTAAAAAAAACTCCTCCCAGGCCTAGTTTAATTTTTCCAGATTATGCAATATAATCAATTTAACTAGAACATGGTGATACAAAAACCTATCCTTGTTGGGTGGATTTTTATGAACTTCCATGGCCATTTTCGTGAAGTTTTTCAACAAAAATAAAGGCATATTGATTCACTTACTTTTATCCATCAAATGTTGAAACAAATGAATACGGTAAAGAAATTTTATACTCTACCTCCCAACACAGGTCAAGTACTTCTAGATGAAGAAAACCACATATTTCTAAGGGTCATCTAACTAGGTTCTTGGAATTCCCTTGGTCCAGTTTGAATTCTGCTACGATTTGTTCATGAACATTGTCCACCTTTCTCCTTTTAGTCTCTGGCTTTTAATCTAGCTTTCACCTTTCCTCTCCAAACTTGTGATGGTGGCCAGTGATTCCTCTGTAACTATGATTTTGATATCTCCAACCCTAGATGTTATTCCTTTAGATGTTTCAGTGAATTTCCTAGTTACAAAAACATTATGACCTTATAAATTTTCAAACAACTGAAGTAACCCTGCTTTCTAAAATAAAACTTTGCAAGTGGGAAACTCATTGAAAAACGTTGTTCCCTGTGGCTCATATTAGACCATGAAAGGCGCCACCATCTTCTTCCTTCTGTCTGCGGAATTTTTTAGGTGCCAATTTCAAGTATTTTCAACATATGAGGGTTAATGGCGACAAGAGTGGGAATTAGGCAGAGATTACAATTAAGAGGAATTTGTGAAGCATTTATGTAATAAAACATAAACTTGTGATAACCTTTTAATCTAAAAATTCAAACATTCAGAATATCACGTCATAACAGGGAAAAGTAATGTTTATGTATAAATTATGGGTGGTCAGCATGGATTAGTTCATGGAATATGGAAAATTCACTCTATTTTAACAAGTAAATAATAAAAAAAACTATTGCATGCCACTTACTATTACCAAGAACTACTACCTTTGCAACCTGATTACATTTGTTGAACAAATTTTCACTTTGATCTAACTTTGATTACTGGAATTTCTTCTTTGATTACAGGAAATGACTGTATTTTTCATAAGAAAGAAGAATGATATGTACTATGGAACCAAAATAAATTAATGTTTCTCTGCCTCGCTTGAAAGTCTAGAACCGTTGTTGCTCTCCCCCACACTGAGATCTTTGCATGTCCCCATGCAAATGAAGTAAGGAATCTAATATTTGTATGGATACTCTTTAACGGTGCTTGAGGGTTGAGTGCACTTCGTGAAAGCTTGAGCTGACATATGAGAGTGAAGATTGTTGAAGTTGAGACCAAAGGATCTACACTAGAACCAAGAGAAAATTGAAGTTCTGCATGATAAAAACAAATAATCAAGAATGATGAAGATGTGTATTCTGGATGACTGGAAAAATGATCTAATGGCTCTTATTGCTTATTTTTTGAACATACTTGTTGGACATTCTGGAAATTCTATCTCTTGAGAACATTTTTCAGTATCCTCGGATAGTTGAAGAAGGTTGGACATGGTTGATGCTAAGCCGGAAGGATCTAATGATATACTGAGAATTCTGATCACTTCTATCTATGATAAGTTTATTTAAATTCTTTGAATTTTTACATTTGAAGGAGAATGCAAAAACTTTCACAATTCCTGTAATTGACAGATTATAAGAAATAATTCTAGAAATTATCATAAAACCTGTTTGAAAACATACCCATACATCCCTTATTATGATTTTTCTAAAAATTGTGCTCGTTTATTACTCAAATATATGTATTCTACACAAAACACATGTTTCAAAATTTCCTCATTTGGTCCCATTGGTTTGCAAATGATGTGCAAAGGTCATCCCTGAAAATAATCCACTACAATATTTCTAAAGATGACAGCTTGTTACAGGAATTCTTGTAATTGACTGAATTTCTAGATTATGCCAAATCTAGAACCCCTAATTTTTGAGGAATTACTTCTTTGACCGAGGAAAAGTGACAACATCTAGACTTTGAAGCATAAGCTGATTTTATGAATCTTGGACTATGCATGGGAAATAAATCTTTTGAAAGAAACTAAGCTTTAAATCTGATTCCTACAACATGCTTATGAAGATACACCTTGCACATTGGAATACTAATAATCTAGAAGAAATTATAGGAAATCCGCACAGACTCTGATATTCCCAGAATTTGGACTTTATTGATTTGTTGATGAATTCTACCCACTAGTAACCTAGTTTTCAAGTAGAGTTAATTCTTAGTTGTGCCAGTAACCTAGTTTTCACAACTAAGCTTTATTTTTATCTTTACTTTTGTTTTCATGTTTATTTATTTTTCTACACTATCCTACTCTTCTTGAAAAAGAAAAACCTCTTTCAAGTGTAGGAATATTTCCAATGCATCCATCCACACAACAAGATCTTTGTTAAACTCGTATCCAAGTCTGAAAAGTGTACCTTAATGAATACCATGATATGAGAGGCCAACTGCTTTTGTAGAAATGATGCCAATAATTTTTTAAATATGGAGTGATGTTGCAGACTAATGATTGATTGAAACCAAACTTGAATATGATCCTTGTTTCCTTGGTTGCTTGTAGTTTTCACGCCACGAAGTTCTTCAAAAAATTAATCATCATATTCCCGAGTACACAATGGATTTGGATCTAGTGACAAATATGCAAGGAATTATTTAATTTGCGGTTGTAGTGTCTATTCTTTGTTGGATATTTTCCATGACTCTTTGATCTCTTCCTCATTCTGACAAAGAAAACTGGAAGAAAATTCTAAGTCCTCTTGTGGAAATTGTTCATGGATCCTCCTCTGCTTCCAGAGATATAGACTCATCCCTAGTGACAATTTTGAACTTTGGGCAAGGAGTTGAGAAAATCCTTGTAACAACACATCTACCCTTGCTCGACAAATTCTTGAGCAATTTTAAGTACTTCTGGTTGTTCAAGAGGTTTCGCTCATGAATGGATTAGTGTAATGGAGGGTTTTTACAAAAACAAATACTTCTTCACCTTTAAAAGAATAAATGAAATCATAATCAAACACACCACACCAAATAAAATTAAAGCAAAATATAATCATGTACTTGAATTCCCTCACACTGCTAAGACCCTACTATCACGAGGATGTTTGTTGACATGAGTTAGCTTTTCTTTCCATGAATGAAAAAAAAAACTTGCATAAAAGGAAACACACTTACAATGCCAACATGACGAGAACTTGAGAATGCTCACTAGAGTGAGTGTGCAGGTTTTAACCTTTTGTATTACATGCTTCACTTCCCCAAGTCATAAATGTTGGCGCAATAAAAAAAAATGCAAGAAAAGGTCCAACGACCTAAGAAAACCAGAAAACTTGCAAACAAAAATATCTAAAATTTACAACTAAAAATAACATAAAACTTGCAATTTCAAAAGTAATTCCTTTAGTGTCACCTCGACAATGACGTCGAAATGTTGGGTTGATCTAGTTGTCTAGATTCCTCAACATTTATTATCAATCCAGGTAGGTAAACTTATGAGACATAGGCACAATATGTGTAGAATCTAGTCTTGAAATTGCCTAAGAATTCCTACTAAAATCAAACCAATAAATTGCCAAAATCACAGACATAAATGGTTCTTTTGGCCATGATCACTGAGACTTAATTGTCAATGGTAGGGACTAAAATTTCAAGTGAATCATTCACTCTTAAAGTGTCCCTACTTGCAAACACACTATGTTTAGTTAAACAAGATTCAAGACCAAACATGGTTATCTCAAGGTGCCAACTAAAAGGTTGAATGAAAGACAAATTACTCTATTAGTTGCAAAATAAAGAAATGTGTTGATAAGAAAGGTGGAATGGAATTGCAGACAAAGTCAACTCTGAGTATATCAGTGTGAAGATTGTTTGTATGGCACGAAAGATGAAAGATCAATCAATCACGTTGTTGTATTTAGCATCTATATATGGAACAATCATAGATCACGTAGTCAAAGTAACATTACCTACAAATTAACTAGAAAGGATTCTTATTTTACAAGAAATTGAACAATGCATGTAATTCTACAATAAATAAATGAAAGTAATAATATAAATTCTAAAATAACTTGTAGAAATACAACATAGACCAGGGGACCCTCCTAGAATATGTTGTCAAGGAAATCTTAGAATGTAAAAGAAATCTTAACTCATAAATGAAAAGCCAAACTCCGTTGTATTAACTCTTTAGTATGATTTCAACAGTGACAAAAGTTCATGTACATAATCATAATATTCACTCTAAATTGATTTTGTACGGTTCGTTGAGGATATATTTATATAAAATATTCAATGGGGAGGATAATAATTAATTCCCTAATCCTCGAACTAACTAATCAGATCCAATCTGGGTTTTATAAATTAAAAAAAAATTGAAAACCACTCACAAAAGGAAAATCTAGGAAATTATGTTTTGAATAAATGCTCATACAACCCATTTCATGCACTTTTTGAGGATCCTTCCACGTGTGTTGCCTAAATGACCCTATTCTGCACAAAACCCATGTCATGGAATTCCTTTATTCGTCTTCATCACTCCATAAATCACCTTTGAATATAACTGCTTGAAAACTGAAGATAACACCCTCTTTCTTAACTAATTGCAGAAATTGTAGACTGGATCTCCATTCTAGCACATGAAATAATATATTTTTGATCTTGTGAGTTGTATCCTTGAGCTCCTGGCTGGATAAACCTAATTTTATGTGCAGGCTGGTAGATATACAACTTACTTTGTGCATTTCATGTAACTGCTTTATTGATTTTGACCATATGTTAACCAACGGGTTCCAACTGCTATGCGGATGGTGGAATAGGTAAATCACCATCTCTTGATGTTGATGAAGTGCCTATAGGTGGAATTTTCCCTTCTGAGTGAGAGGAAGTATGCTAATAACCAATTCCTGTAATAACTGGTAAAACATGGTTAACTCTTGTAATATTATAGGCAATTGTTTGCAAAAATACCTTTAATTATCATTTACAAGAAAAATTGAGAGTTTCTTCCAAAAGACAATTGATTACCTTGTTTGTGCATATTGTTCCATTAAGTAGACGGAAATAGGAAAAATTAGAGGTTTTAAAGGTAAAAATGGAGGTGAATGGGCCTGAAGAAAATGACAAAATGGGCACCCAACAGAGTTAAATAAAGTTAGATCATTCATTGTGCACGTGTTATAGCCATATAGGATATATTTTGTAAATAGGTATATTCTTCTTATGTGTTTCAATTTTCCAATAATATATAGCTTACCACTAGTTCTTGTTGATTAATTGGGTTGGTTGTCATTGATGTCAACCCTTGAAGAAAGTCCAGTAGTGAATTCTAGTAGCACAAAGGTTTGGGTAATGGACCCAAGTTTGTTTGATGGATAATGGTATGAGTTTTGATATATTTTCACGAAAGACTATACTAGATGGATATTAAATGTCATGCCATTTCCGATGGTATGTGGAACATCACATAACTCCTTGCGGTTAGATATTTATGGCCATGTGAAGTTGAAGAACCTTCATGAGTCATCTAGAAGCCCCAAAAGGTCAAAGTAGTCAAAGTAGTCATCTAGAAGAAATTATTTAAATAATAAAGTGAAGTGATGAGTGTATTATAAGTCAAAGTGGATACAAAATAAATTATTTAAATAATAAAGTTAATGGAGAAATTACTAAGTGGTTAGAAGTGGGTTAGCCCTAAAATAAGGAAAGTGGGTTAAGATGGTTAGAAGGTAATTTAAATAATAAAGTGAAGTGATGAGTGTACTATAAGTCAAAGTGGATACAAAAGAAATTATTTAAATAATAAATTTAATGGAGAAATTACTAAGTGGACAAGTGGTTAGAAGTGGGTTAGCCTTAAAATAAGAAAAGTGGGTTAAGATGGTTAGAAGGTAACCCCTTGAGGAAGCTACATGAAAGTATAAATAAGAGGCAAGGGTCTCTCATTTTTAATCACACTTGAGCATATTGAATATCTACAAGTGACTGAGGTAACCAAAGGATATCTAAGCCAATTTTAGAGGGAAGGTGAAGTAAAGAGGGGCCAAAATTAAAGGGAGGGATAAATTATTTTATTGATGCTTTCTAAGGTATGTTATTTACAGGTCATCTCACCATTTTGCAATAACTTTCTAGAATAATGATTAAAGACCCATTAAAATTGGAGGTCGTTGAGGAAACATAATCAAGTAGGTGTGATAAAAATTTCAGCTTATTGGGTCATTGTATTTTTGGAGTTACACTCCGTGGAAAATAGGGTTTGTGGCTAGTCCTGACTAGCCTAAAGCGAGGGTGTTCGGGTAAAAGCGTCATAACTTATTCATAACATATCCAAATTCAGTAAGATTTTTTTTTTTTTTTTTTTTTTTTTTTTTTTTTTTTTTTTTTTTTTTTTTTCTGTTTTCATATCTATACAACAAACATTATGTGTGGAGCATTTTCTATAAGTTTGATCTCTAGAATAAACCAAAATTCAACAAGGTATGTCATTTTGCTATAAATCATTTTGAGAGGTTCCAAGTAGTGAAATGGAGGAATTGCATAAAGACACCAAAGAACATTGTGTACAATTTTAAGATCTTTATTCATTCACAATTTTATAGTTATGATTATTGAAAGTTAGGGTTGTTGACTAATCCAAAATTAGTCATGTGAGACCCAAAGTAAAGTTTGATAAAATGCTAGTCACTTTTTATTAAAGTTAAAGAAGGTTTCTTGGTGTGAGATCATATACACCGGGTCTTTTACAGAGTTACAAGTCAGATTTGGATAATTAACAAGAGTGATAAGGGCTTTTGGTTGAGTTATGTTAGAGATAGAGGTTGTATAACATTGAGGTTGTGGCACATGGTTTGATGTAATGGTTTATGGTATTTGGATTTATGGATAGTGTGATGTATTGCTAGAGAACTTTTGATGGTTATATTGGTATATGGATCTGAGGTACATGTTGGGTATAGGTTGAGACAAGTAGTTGATGGTTAGCACACATGAGGTGTATAGTTGATATTGAATGTTGGTACATCTTGATGAGTCATAGTTTATGTGTATTTATTATGACCGGTACATTTGGTGCATGGTTGATACACCGTTGATATGATACAGGTTGAGGTATAGGATGATACATGGTTGATGCACTTGTTTATAGTCTAGATTGATTCTGGTTGAGGGTGTTTATGGTACAGGATGATTACAGGTTGAGGTACAAGTTGGTGCATGGTTGATGCACTTGTTTATGGTACAGGTTGATTACAGGTTGTTTGGTACAGGTTGGTGCATGGTTGATCCACTTGTTTATGGTACAGGTTGGTGCATGGTTGATGCACTTGTTTATGCTACAGGTTGATTACAGGTTGATTGGTACAGGTTTACAACAATATATCTCACGATGATAGTGTGACAGTGGTTCTATCATTCTACTTTTATTTTAGGTCAGTTGGACGGGGCAAGCACAGGTGGTTGTAGCCGGAGAACATAGGGGGTTGGAGCCTCCTTCTGGTTGTAGCCAGATAATTTGGGAATTGGAGCTTCCTTCAGGTTGTAGCCTAAGAAACTAGGGGGTTGGAGCCTCCTTCTGGTTGTAGCCAGAGAATTGGGGAGTTGGAGCTTCCCTCAGGTTGTAGCCTGAGAAACTAGGGGATTGGAGCCTCCTTCCAGTTGTAGCTAGAAAAAAAAGGAAGTTGGTGCTTCCAATGAATGTAATTCTTAAAGACATATAAGAAAAAGCATTATGTGGTTTTCTCTCGCTTTGGGTTTCCATGTAAAAACTGGTGTATTGTGTATGTGTATGATTACTCATTTGTTCATTATTTATTTACTCTGCAAGTATTGGATGATAATGCTACATTGATATAACACTTGCAATTTATGGTGAAAAAGGATTCAATTGCTCTATTATTGATTCACCCCCCCTCTCGGTAATCCAACAATTGAGAAACAAAACGATACATGTAAATAATATTTTATAAAACAAAACATATCACCTCTACCGTTTAAGCCATGTGTCTTACTTTGCAAGTGGAAGGATGTTTTCCGCGGGGGTTTTTAGTGGTTTTGTAAACCACTAAGGGAGGGGTCGCAGTGGTTTTAATGATTGACACGCCGCATAAGCTGAATCCACCATTTTCTTTTGCGGGGGGTCACCCTTTTATTAAACATCGTATGGTCGGGGGGGTGCATTGTGGGTCATAGATTTTGTGTGATAGAGCATGATAATCCTGTTTGTAATCAAACTTTTTTAACATATAAAGTTACAATATAAAATATTAAAAAGTTAAAACAAAATTTAAAACTATATATCAAAACTACATTATATCAAAATTAATACAAAACTTTAATAAAACTAAACTAAAGTTAAGATTTATTTTGCTATTATTTACAAAATAGTTTAATCTAAAAATAAATAAGACCTGAGATTTAATACAAGAATTAAAAACAACCTATTTAACTAATTAACACCCACTTAAAATTAACAAATTTCTAATTTTTTATTAAAATTTTAGACAATGTTACAACATGACCAACATGAAGTTCATAGGTTTCAAAGGAGTCTTCATGTTCATGTTTTATTGGTTTTGGTTCTAATGCAGTAGTTGAAGGGGGAAGCCACCAGAGGAATATAAAATATGTCATAGCCACCACCTCTTCCTAAGGTGAGGAAAATGTGTATAAAACTAAGTGGAAATGGGAATATGATGATGGTCTCAATTTAGTGGACCATTAAGGGGACTAAAGAACTAAGACAACATGCCCTAAAAGGATATTTCAATAGGAAAATTCCACCACTTTAAAAGCTAATCCCTTGGATTGAAAAATCCTAATTTCATTTGGTTCAAGATAAGATAATTATTTGTCCATTGAAAATATGTGTTTATTCACTATAATGTAATTCCTCCTTTCATAAAGAGGTGATTTTATCTTAGGGTCTTTGGTTTTATGTGGTCTCGGATTTGGCATTGATCCCATGGAATAAAAACTTTAGTTCAACCACTACCTAAAAATCCCATCTCCTCTTATGGGTGCACATATCAGATCTTCCTCTTCACTTTTAAAACCATAAGGTGCTTCGAGTGGTGGTAGAGGAACTAGGATATTATCAACTACCATCACTAGAAACCATAAACATGGAAGGAGTTTGAATAATATTCATTTTAATAGATGTTAGTGGAGGTATACCAACCATGATCTCTCTAGCTTATTGGGGGTGTGAGTGGAAACAAATGTTGCACAAATGAAAACATTCAATTTTGATGTCATTATTTCCATGAGATAGATCATATATTAATAAGTTGTTCTCCAAAGTTGAAATCTTACAATATAAGGAAAGGTACTAGTGTCATAGTTAAAATAGTTTGAAGGAAAAGTGGATGCATCTCCATAATTTGAGGAATAGGTCCCTTCAATACAAGATCAAATCCCATTTTCAAGAAGGGTTCCTAGTGTTGGTTTGATGGAAAGAGGTGGAGACTATGTTGGTGGCCTAGAGACATCCTCTACGAGAGGAGAAGTTAACCTTTTGAATGAGAAGGTGAGTCTATTTCATGTTAAAGATACCTCAATGCATGATATTGTGGAGAATATTTCAAAGATATTATTGAAAATATGTTCCTTCTTGGAAGCTCAAGAATATTGGTCTCATTCAAGTAAATATGGATTTCAAGCATAGGCGTATCTCTTCAAATATTGAAATGGTTGTAATATGTTGTCAAGGAGACTTATGATCACCTTCATCTCTTGCTACAACTCCTCATTGAGACGTGGCCTTTTCAAAATTCCATTGGTCTATGATTAAATTGAGGATAAAATCACCAACAGGATAAACTGAGTAGAGGAGCAAGGATTTGGGTTCTTCTTTTCCACCTTCCTTGGAGAAATGTAATGAAGGCATTGCCATCTATTGAGGCCTCAACTAGCCACAAGTCACTAGACTTGGAGACCCCATCTTTAAAATTTAATTTTAAGTATTTTTTTCTTTCAATTTCATGTTGATGCTTAGTTGAGGAAGGATGAATCATGATGCTTTTCAAGTTTTTTATAAAGGTAAAGAGTTATTTTTTATTTGATCCCTCCTTCAAAACCTTAGTTTCTTATGTTTCTTACCTTTTGATATTTTCTTCAACCTTTGGATTCAAAAAAAATTATTTTTCCATCTTTAAAGATATTTCTTTCATTTAGGAGGTCACATCTTTTGAAAGTTGTTGATTTCTTATTGTTAAGCATCCCTTGTGCTTATTAAGCATTTTAATTCCCTAATGGTTCATTGGGTGTTTCTTGAAAATTGAACATTTGCATATTTATAATGATCTTGATGGTTCATTATGTCATATATAACTTTTGATTGAAACATCTTTTAGAATGCCTTGGACCATTTAGGAAATTTGTTGTTATTATCTCTCTAGCTCATGCGATAGATCATCAAGTGAATTTGAACTTTCTAAAATTACATCTTCAAAATTCATGCAATAGTTCATTGAATGTTTTCCAAAGTTCCATCTTCACATCCTTGGAATCTTTTTTATGACTTTCAAATTTTCATCTCTTATATTTTCTGAATTCACTCAATAGTTCATCGAGACCTTTTCAAATCACATATTTTATTCTTGTCAGATGGTTCATTGGGAAAATTACACATTTTTAATGAAAAATATTTTGAAAGTGTCTAATGGTTAATTGGATCATTTTTAAATATGCCACTTTATCATATTTTAAAATTGTCTAACAGTCTATTGGGCCATTTTTGAAATTCTTATCATGCCTTACTGATTATTCATCGAGGAATTTTCAAAATTATTTTTCTAAAAGATCTCAATGGTTTATTGTGAAACTTTAAAAAATGTTCTTGCATCTATTGAAATGTCTCAATATGTAATGAATGCTGATTAATTGGGTTGGTTGTCATTGATTTCAACCCTTGAAGAAAGTCTGGTAGCACAATGGTTTGGGTAATGGACCCAAGTTTGTTTGATGGATAATGGTATGAGTTTTAATATATTTGAAGGTAAGACTATTCTAGATGGATAGTACATGTCATTCCATTTATGGTGGTATGTGGAACGTTACATAACTCCTCGCAGTTAGAGATTTATGGCAATGAGAAGTTGGAGAACCCAGGTTTGGGTAATGCACTCAAGTTTGTTTGATGGATAATGGTATGAGTTTTGATATATTTGCAAGAAATACTATTCTATATGGATAGTACATGTCATTCGATTTCCATTGGTATGTGGAACGTCACATAACTCCTCACAGTTAGAGAGTTATGGCCATGTGAAGTTGGAGAACCCTCATGAGTCATCTAGAAGCCCCAAAAGGTCAAAGTAGTCAAAGTGGTTTAAGAGATTTTAGAAAGTAAATAATAAAGTGAAGTGATGAGTGTACTATAAGTCAAAGT